>JAHBCN010001274.1:0-124042 GCA_019359885.1 Listronotus oregonensis | reverse complement strand
TTACAAACCAGATTCATTTTGGATAAAAAATTTATTAAAAAAAATATAACACTAATGTAGTATCTATAATTGATAAGATATTGTAACATTTTATTAGTAAAAATTTTTTTTGCCATTTTTTTTTTTATATTAAAATTGCATTTGATTACATGGGTTTAATGTTTGCTTGTTTTTCCCCCTAGGAAAAAGCCAAATAAAATATAAATAAAATGCCTTTTTTTCACGAGATCTGCAAAAGTTTTCATTTTTCCCCCAAAAGTTTTATGTTCTATTATTCCAGTGTTGCTCCTTTTTGGGGTTTGACTAACTTATTTCGTAATCCAGTCAGCATGATTAATTTTATTACGTCTGATTTTTTTGATTTTTTTTTATTTTTTGCTTAATTTTTAAAATTAAACCCCCCAATTTCTTTAAATCCCATTTTTTTTTTATTAAAAAATTCTCTAACCCCTTTTTTCCACTTTGCTTTTAAAGGTAAATAGGTAAACCTAAATTTTTATGTTTACTTTAATGTATTATTAATTTTTAAAGTCTATGGTGGGGACAGTCAAAGAAAGCCTAATGTTTAATTGCCAATGTAGAGAAAGTTTAATAACAATAACACTGGACTTATAAATTTAAAGGTTTAAATGAACGGGCGAAAAAGGCGATTGCATAAAATTAAGAATTTTGGGAATTGTGGAAACAGCCTTCCCTTTTTATATGGGTACAGTATTTAAGGAAAGGTTTAAAGATATACAGTGACAGCCAGAAAGTTGGGCCTATAAAAAAAAAATTTATGACGTTTAAAAAAAAAATTTGCAGTTCAACTCTGCACCCCTTAAAACCCAGAAACAAAAAAAAACCCCCGATTGTCATTTGTTATTTGGCAGTTTTAAGTTGGGTCGGTTGACCAAAGTTTTTCTTTGTCAAAATATAAAAAAATTTTAAAAAGATAAGGGTTCAGAATTTATTTCTGGACTATGTGTAAAATTTTGAGCCATTTGGAAAAAACCCAAAATTTTGGCTTTTTTTTTCCATAAAAATATTTTTGTTTAAAAAATTTTTCTTTCCATTTGGAAACGGGTTTTTTAGACCTTAACTAATGTTTTGGCACATTTTTTACTTTAGAAATTTACCTTTTTCCTAAGAAAATTTTAAAAAAAGTATTTTTTAAAAACCCGAGTTGTCGCATAGGCATTTTTTAAATATCAAGGGAATTTCAAATATTAATATTTAATTTAAGTTATTTGGATAAAAGCATAATTTTTAAAATTTTTTTTTCCATAAAAATATTAATAATATCATTAAAATTATTTAAAAATTATTTAAATGCCTAGGGACAATCGGGTTTCCAAAATACCTTTTAAAATTTTCTTGGGAAAACATTAGTTTCGGTCGGGAAAAAAACCGTTTCTAGATGGTAAAAAAAAATTTTTTCAAACAAAATTTTTTTAGGGAAAAAAAAAATTCCAAATTTTTTGTTTTTATCCAAATGGCTAAAAATTTTACACATAGCCCTAGAATTAAATTCTGAACAACTTATTTTAAAAAAATTTTCGATATTTTAACAAATAAAAATTTTTGGTAAACCGACCTAACAAAATTCAAATTGCCCCAAATAACAAATGACAATGGGGATCTTTTAATTTTTTGATTTTTGAGTGTTTAGAGGATCTGCGAAATCGATTTTTAACTAAACGTCATAATATTTTTTTCCATATGTCGCATATTTTCTGGCGGTAAATATATAAGGTATACATGTTGTAAAATGAAAAAACATTCTGATTTAAAAAAAGGAATTTTATGTTCTTTACAGCTGCTACATACATTTAGGTCGTTATGGTAATTTTTAAAAGTATGCCATTTTTGGGACATATAGTTACTATATTTTTTTTTAATACGTAAAAAACCTACCTAATCTAATATATACACGTTAAGGAATATCCATATACGACTATTTAAACTTAAATTTTTTTACTGATTATCTAATCTAAAAGTCCAAAATTGTTTTTTTACAATAAAAAGAATCTGACTTATTTGCAAAAATACCTTTAAAGTTCACAACTATTTGTACTTAAAATCAATAAACTTAAATACTAAAAGCCAGTCCTATGTGTGTTATTCACTGAAACTCTTCCTTATTTGAAAACTTTAAAATTGTCCTCCCCTTTTTCGTATCAAAGGACTAACTAAAACTTTTTAAATTTCACTTACTATGTTGGTATTTATCTTTAAAATTAAAAAAAGTTTTAAGGTTTTCTTCTTTTTAAAAAAGGGTGGCTTTTTGTTATTTTTGGGAAAAATTAAGTGTTTAATAAATAAACTGAATAAAGACCTAACAATAAAAACAAAAATTAGAATTTTCAATTAAACCTTAAAAAAACACTAAAAGTAGACCTATTTATTAAATTTTGTTTAAGTATGTATTTTTAAATATTTTTTTAAATATATTTTAATAGAATAAAAGGGCTTTATTTGAATCAAATTTATTTATTTATGTTTTTTTTTAATTTAATTAAATTTTATTTTTTTTTTAAAAACTGCATAAAAATTTTTTAATAAACATTAAAAATATTTTTAATAAATCCACTGTTAATTAACTAAAATACAGCTTTTTTTTACTTAAAGCAATCAACTTGATTTAAAATATCACCATATTTAGGGATTACCATGCAGGTTAAATATTAAAAATGTTTTGGCTAACTTTAGATGTTTATAAGAAAGTTACTTATTTCCAATTTTTACAAACAATAAGCATTTGCATGTGATTATGTAAAGAAATTAAAAAATTTTTATACCAATCGCAATGCCAGAGAACAGCCTAGTTAAAAAAACGTTGACAGACTCTGGTTCTAAGTAATTATTTAATATTAAATTACTCCCAATGTAAATAAATACCCAAAACTTATACCCGTAGAATTATTTGTATAAACAATATATATTTTTAACTTGCTTTAAGACATTAAAGAGCAAAATGTTAAGATTTAGGTATTTTTTGGCAAGAAAACTGGTTACAAAACCACTACAACGATGTTGAAATTATAAAATATTTTTTTATCAAGAGTCCATTCGCACCGCGAAAATTGGACCCAAATTTTGGGGGTTCGGAGCATATTTTTTTTCTAAAAAGGGTTGTTATCATAATTTTTAAATACCTTAATAATTTCATAAATAATTCCAAATAACTACCTTTTAAGAGCAATGTTTAATCCGGGTTTCGTTTGGGGTATAAAAATAATAAAAATAATGTGCTTTTTAAAAAATAAATAAATAAAAACCCCTTTTTAAAATTTGCTCATTATTCTATTATCCCAAAAAAGATTTTCCCAATATTCTCATTTAAAAACAAACCCAAAACTCATTGACCCTTAAACAGGACATTTAATAGGTGTTAACCCCACCTACTTGGTTGGATCGACCCTTTTTTTCTGACCGTACGTTTTTTTTTTAAAAGGCGCCAATTTAAAACATCCTGAGGATTACGGCGGAAGCTTTATGTTTCTCGACAGCAGAAAACGCCTGTCCAGTGTGGAGCAGGTCTAAACATCAAAACAGGTCTCAACCGCCTGAACAAGACATGCCGAATTGTGACTGGCTGTACCCTGTCCCCTACTTGGCTGCAGGTTTTGCTTTCCCGAAGGATCGCCCAACGCTTAACATATAGAAAAATTTAAACAAACATTTGATGACGACACATCCCCCAAAATTTTGAAGAAACGAATGAAACCAGCCGTTTAAAATCTAGAAAGAGATTTATGCGCAAACAAGCATAGAACCATCGGCGATTTCCCCCACTTCGACAGGAACCCCCCCAACAATAAACCGGAATGGAAAACATGGCGAACCCTTAATCGCATGCGGACCGGGTTGCTCCTGTTTGACATAATCTGGCAATGGGGAGAAGTAAAGACCACCGACCACCTAAAAACATGTGTGCACTGTCCATCAAGGTGCACCCAAGATTTATGGCTAGCTGATACTTAATCTGGACGCAGCCCGATACTGGGAAAAAAACGTTAATTTTGGACCTGGATTCGAAAAAGTAAGTAATTGGTCGGTTTCGTTTGGGGTATAAATTAAAAAATTCGTGTGCATTTTAAAAAAACTAAATAAATATAAAAAATTCGAAATTTGCTTTTTTGCCAGGAAACGGTGTTTCCAATACCCTGACTAATATCCCCAAAAAATTACTTGCCCCTTAAACAGGACATTTTAACAGCTGTCGAAGCCCACTTGGTTAAATCAACCCTCCTTTTCTGACCGTGCCGTTTTTTTCAAAAGCACCATTTCAAAACATTGGCACAGTCGGCTTGCAGACTTACCCGCGACAGGCCCTTGTTTGCCCTTTTTTTTTCTCCTCGAAACTACTGACCCAAATAACTAAAAGCGTCAATTTCCGCAAAACTTATAGCTCCACAATTAGGTATCAACGTAAGCCCTATTTTGGGCCCCTAATATGGATCCGAAATGGTTATTACTTATGCAGTACAAACATTAAATAAAAAAAATAATACATCAAAACCTAATACCTCTAAGAAGGATCGATAAATGTTATTAAATGCGATCGGAAATGTTTACAATAATAGGTCACTAAATCCGGCGCTAGCACAGAGGGCGAACTGGGTAAAGAAATAAAGAGATCGCGTGCGGATCGTGATGCTCATTTTTAAAAAACACAGTGATCCGATTAAGAGTTTTACTACTGCACGTCTCCCGCAGTATTTAGTGCGCAGGCCTAATAGTATTATTAATAGACTTTAAATTAGAAATCTTTTACGATTTTTATTTTATTTTATGTATTTGTCTAAAGCAACTGGTGGCCATAACCAAATATAAATGGTTAAAATAAGAGTTCCTACACACACAGCAATGAAGCGTTTCAGTATTGGTATAAACATTTTTCGTGATATCCTAAAACGGCTTTTTACCAAAAATTTTTGGTTTTCGTTATTATTGTTCTTTAGAATAGTAAAAATCTTCCCAATTTAGATTTTCTTTTTATTGCCAGAACACTTTTAGACGAAACCGTAATTCCTTAGTAATTTAAGTATGGCGTGGTAAAAACATATTAAAACGGCTTCGCTTGAAGAAATACTGAATATATTTCCCCATTTGATAGCAATATTGTTTTGAGGATTGGCAATGTAAAGGATTGTATGAGTCAAAATATTTTTACAAAGAAAATAAAATAAGGAATGTTACTTTTAGCAATACTTTTTTTTATTTATTTATATATATATATATATATATATATATATATATATATATATATATATATATATATATATATATAAGTATGTCCACGGAAAAGGTGTTGAAGAGAAAAACTTTGTTATTTTTGATTTTATGGAAAAAAGCTACTCTTGATAAAAATTTTTGCTACTTCTTAGAGTAAGATTGGGATAGCTTTAACATATTTTATACGCGGATGTCATAAAATTGAAAAACTTAAAATTACAAGAGTAAAGTGCATTTATTTGAGAAGATATGGAAATTTTATAGGAAAGTGTTCAAAATAAAAGGTTGTCTCTAATACCAATTTTCAAAAATTGGTCTACTTTTATTTATTTGTGATTATATTAATTTTAATATAAATTTTAAATTTTTATATCAATTTTATCAATTTTTTGCGTTAAGTAAGCATTTAAACTGACGTTACTGCGGCTAATGAATTATAAAAGCGAAGTGTCAATAAAGCTTGTCACTATCAACGCCTACTAGTACAATAATAAGTTGTTAATTTGGAATTAGTTAATTAATATTAAAATTATTTTTATACAAATTAATAAAAGTAGGCCGACTTTTTAAAATTGAAATTATGAACTATTTTTTATTTTTGAACAACTTTTCCTAGTAACTTATTTCCATATTTCCCCAAATAAATACATTGACTCTTGAACCATTTAAAGTTTTTTCAATTTTCTGAATACCGCGTATAAAATTTTTATTTTTTATCCCATTTTTACTTGAGAAGTAGCAAAATTTTTTTAAGTGTGCTTTTGATAAAATTAAAAATGGAGAATTTTTTACTATTCAACCCCTTTTTCCGTGGACGTACTGGTTTTCCACAAAGGTGTTTTAGGAAAAATTTTTAATATTTAATTTTATCGAAAAAGTTATTTTGATAAAAATTTTTATATAGAAACATTTAACATATTTTTTTCGGTGTTAAAAAAATTGAAAAACTTAAAAGGTAAAAGAGTAAAGTGCATTTATTTGCAAAGATATGGAAATAAGTTCCAGAAAAAGTTGTTTACACGTAAAAGGTAGTCTTAATACCAATTTTCAAAAAAATCGGCCCCATTTATTTATTTGTGATTAAAATTTCATTATAAATTGCTAATTCCAAATTTTTATAGTAGGCGTTGATAGTGACAAGCTTTATTGACACTTCGCTTTTATAATTCACTAGCCGCATTATCGTCAGCTTTAAATGCTTACTTAACAGCAAAAAATTTGATAATAAATTGGTATTAAAAATTTAAATTGATATTAAAATAAATTTAATCACAAATAAATAAAAGTAGGCCGATTTTTTCGAAAATTGGTATTAGAGTTTAAGTTTTAATTTTGAACAACTTTTCCTAGTAACTTATTTCCATATCTTTTTAAATAAATGCACTTTACTCTTGTACCATTTAAAGTTTTTTCAATTTTCTGAAGACCGCGTATAAAATATGTTAAATTTTAATCTTACTATTAGAAGTAGCAAATTTTTTTTTTCAAGAGGAGCTTTTTTCGATAAAATCAAAAATAAAAAATTTTTTTTTCTCTTCAGCACCTTTTCCGTGGACATACTGTATATATATATATATATATATATATATATATATATATATATATATATATATATATTATTTTTATATATAAAATATATATATATATATATATATATATATATATATATATATATATATATATATATATATATATATATATATATATATATATATATATATATATATATATATATATATATATATTTTATTTAAAATTGAAACTTGAATGCGTTTTTAATTATTATTTTAGATATGTTAGCCGCTATTTTTTGCATTCGGTGGCTGTGTTTTTAATTAATATATAAGTTGATTTTATCCTACGTTAGGCTTAAACCATAAATATATGTGTATGGGATTGCAAACTTATATTTTAACGCGCGCTAAAAGCTCTGACTTAAAACCTAGATATAAAATTTTTCTTTCAATCCGATTTGTTAATTTTTAAACTGTTTACTTTGGCTTAAGAAACATATTTAATATAAAATTTTAGGGGGAAACCTTATTTTTTTAAAATATTAGGGGGCGCATGTGTATGCTTGAGTCGTTTTTATTTACCGCTATACAGCCTAAGTTTTCCCAATTATGTCTTCTACTGCACACAATTTAACCAATACTATTTAAATACCTTCGTAGCCGAATGGGTTAGGTGCTGGAACCAGAAGCAATAGGACGACGGGCACTAGGTGGTTCAAATCCTGCTAGGTAAAGGACTTTTTTTAAATTTTTTTTCAAAAAGTGATGACGTCAAAAATCCTAAAAAGGTGCCAAGATTCAAAAATGTATGGCCCCGGGTCGCCCCGTCTGCCAGAAGTGACAAGGTAGTAGACATGATGTCACTTCTGGCAACAGGCCACTTTCCCGGGCCATGACGTCATTATTTAGGAATCTTGGGCTAGTATTTTTGGGGTCACTTAATCAGAAATAATAAATTTATTTATTTGTGCTTATGAAAATAGACCCGTTCCGGGACAATCGACAATAAGCCGCATTATTACAAAATTTGAAAATGTGGTTGTATACAAAATTATCGAAAATGTAAAAACATTGATCATCCACGTGAGAAATCAGTTAATGAAATTTGGCAAAAAAAGGGGCGATGTTTGTAGCTGCTGAAACCAGTGATCCTTTTTCAAGAAACAAATTGCTGAACAGGTTAACTTGAATGATAGAACTGTTCGGAATATTTTGAAAGAAAAGGTTACCGTTGTTTTAAATACAAATAACAGGGAACATTTCCCCAGGACAATATTGCGGATGGAGTTTTGCGAGATGATGATGGAAAGACAAAATGCAAATGAAAATTTTTTAAAAAACATTTTGTTTACGGATGAATCCACCTTTTCATTGCATCGTAAGTTCCCTCCACCGTTAGGTTTTGGGCCGGGGAAATAAACATCTGAGCATTCCTGTGCGAACACAATACCCACAAAAAAACAATGTTTGGGCGGGTATTTTTTGGGGGGTACGTCGTGGGTCCATTTTTCATGAATGGAAATTTAACAGGGGGTAAATATTTGGGTCTATTACGAAATCAAATTATTCCGACAGTTCGATTACTTTCCGTTAACTTCGAGGAGAGGTTTCAGCAGGACGGCTGCCCTGCTCACAAAAACGTGAGGTTCAAAATTTTTGGAAACCACATTTAATAACAAATTATTTCTTCACGTGGTACGATCAAGTGGCCCCAGATCGCCAGATTTATCCCCAAATGATTTTGTTCTTTGGGGATATTTAAAACAAAATGGTACGCCACAGTTTTGAAAGAGCTAGAAACCTTGTTGAAATGGGGGAAAAATAATTCAACTTTCTGGTCAAATTACACCTGAACAGCTCAGGAATATGAGACAAAACCACAACGGGTTTTGGGGTTTTTGTTTGGAGAAAGTGGGGATTATTCGAACCCTTATTAAAAAAAATTTTTTAGTTCTTTAAAGTTATTTTTTTTTCTTTGTAAAATTATCGTTAAGTTTATTTTTAAAATTTTTTTTTTTTTTTTTCCCCTTTTTTTAAAATTTTTTTTTTAAAAATTTAAACTTTTTTTTCCCAAAATTTTTTTTTTTGGGAAAAAAAAAGAAAAAAAAGCAAAAACCCTTTTTCTTAAATTTTGGGAATTAAATTTTTTTCCCCAACCAAATTTTTCCAATCTGTTTTTTATTAAAAAATTTTTATATTTTTTAAAATATTTTTTTTAAAATTATAAAAAAATATAATATATATATATATATATTATATATATATATATATATAATAATATATATATATATATATATATATATATATATATATATATATATATATATTTTATATATATATATATATATATATATATATATATATATATATATTATATATATATATATATATATATAATATAATATATTATAATTAAATATATATATATATATATATATATATATATATATATAATATATATATATATATATATATATATATATACAGTATGTCCACGAAAAGGTGCTGAAGAGAAAAAACTTTTTTATTTTTGATTTTATCGAAAAAAGCTACTCTTGAAAAAAAAATTTGCTACTTCTAAGAGTAAGATTAAGATAGAAACATTTAACATATTTTATACGCGGTGTTCAGAAAATTGAAAAAACTTTAAATGGTACAAGAGTAAAGTGCATTTATTTAAAAAGATATGGAAATAAGTTACTAGGAAAAGTTGTTCAAAATTAAAACTTAGTCTCTAATACCAATTTTCGAAAAAATCGGCCTACTTTTATTTATTTGTGATTAAATTTGTTTTAATATTAATTTAAATTTTTAATACCAATTTATTATCAAATTTTTTGCTGTTAAGTAAGCATTTAAAGCTGACGATAATGCGGCTAGTGAATTATAAAAGCGAAGTGTCAATAAAGCTTGTCACTATCAACGCGTAGTATAGTACAGTATTTCTTCAAGCGAAGCGTTTTAATATGTTTTTTTTTTTTATATATATATATATATATATATATATATATATATATATATATATATATATATATATATATATATATATATATATATATATAGGGCGGGAGAAAAGCTTTTCCGATTTTTTATTTTACTAAATTATTTTCTTTTTTTTTTGTTTTCTCTTTTTGATTAAATATTCACATAAGATTTTTCCTTTCCTTTTCTGGTGACAGGAGAGTAGGGGATAAACCGACGTTTCTAGTGGTAGTAATTTTTTTATGCTAATAGAGTCTCCGGCTTTTTCTCTGCGTCACTTGTGACAGGAGTGACGTGGAGCATCAGCTGGTTGCTCTATGTTATAATTTGCCGGTTTTTTTTTTCAATTCATGGTTTTCTTTAAACAATCAGTCCTTGAAAAGGGATTTTTCTTGGTTCCTTCTCCCCAGTGGCAGTAGGGTGAATAAACTTTACTTATTTTAACTTAAGAAAGAAATTATTAAATTAATGTTTCGTTCGCATCGTGTTCAATGCTCATAAAACACCTACAAGGAAACACCTGATAAGATTGACGCCTGCGCTACGCAAAGAAAACAACTGACAGTTGGCATTTCAAAACCGCGCCAAAGAAAAGCCGTCTTTTTTACAAAAAACGGAGAATCGATGTTCTATCCCGGTTTTTTCACAGGAAATATGTTTTAATTAGGTAATTATATTTTTGATTGTTTTAGGGTTAACCTTAACAATGAATACAATGTGTTTTTTCACTTATTAGTAGAAGTCCTGATGATGAGAATAAAGTCCTTTCGAAAGCTTGACTAATAAAAAAAGATTTTCTTTTCGTGGCCATAAATCCTTTGACTGCTTTCTCACAAAAAACAATTTTTCAAACTTTATCAAGTTAGAACACACTGCTTTATAGATTTTATATATATATATATATATATATATATATATATATATATATATATATATATATATATATATATATATATATAAATTTTTAAATCTATTATTTGTCTATTCATCTTAAAAGTTTTATGCAGTTTTAACTATGTTTTGGATTGATTTGCCCTTGGTTTATTTACTGTAATTATTATTGTCATGTTTCAGTTGTTAATTTTACATTGAAACACCATCATAATGTTCAACCTCAACTAAGTTGTAAGTAGTATTATTTTAATACGTTACATATAGATAATTAACAAATGATATTGTTTTTTAGTAACCCTGATGATGGAAATAAATATTTCCGAAAGCTTGGAACAAACTTATAAGAGTATTCTTTTATTTGCTGCATCTCCAATAAATTTACTAGTTTGTATTCTAACTAGTCAGCAACGCAGTCAGTCACAACATATATATATATATATATATATATATATATATATATATATATATATATATATATATATATATATATATATATATATATATATATATAGAATTAAAGTGATTTTAATTTTATGCTTTCTTTGTCTTAGTCGATATAGTAAAACGACCTTCAAGTCGTAAAGGTTCACTAATTAAATAAAACAGAAACTAGCATCAATTTCGTTTTTACGTTGCGTGCCTAACTTTAGAATCAAAGCCAATCAAAAGTTAACAATGGGCAGGATTTTACGACAGGCTCTTAATAGTTCGTACAGTCCCTTTTATTGGAAGTTTTACAGTTACGTGATCAGAGATACGTACCCCAAGACAACCTGGCATGAAAACCCAAGATAGTTATAAAAATCGCAGAGCTATTCCCAGTAATTGGTAACCTATATTTCTACTTTAAATAATAATTTTCACGCAATATTTAGCTGTTCGATTACTTAGTTTTATTGAGTGACTTTGCTAACAAAATGTTTTTATAGTGTTGGGACATCGACACCAAACATCGATGTTGACCATCAATGTTAACATCGGAAGCAAACATCGATGTCTTGTAAACATTGATGTTTGCTAAACATCGATGTTAAAATTTAAAAGATTGCTACTTTTTTTTTTTTTAATAATGTTTAATTTTAAATGAAAAAGCAAAAAATATTAAAATAATTATTTTTTTTAAATATAAAAACGTTTTGAAAAATAACAAATAAATAAATAGTACATTCAGCTACAAAAAATAAAAACAAAGTATTTTAAAATAAACAAATAATAAACATAAACAAATAACGAAAAGTCCCGCTATACCCTGGGACCTGGACCAAAGTGGTCCCATTTTTTACAAAATTTTACGACGAGTACTTACAAAGAAAACATATCAAAACATGAATCCGCCACAAAACTATAGAACATATTTACGAAAAGTAAGAAGTTAATTTAAATCCCAGAATTTTTTAGGGATGTATTGTAAGAAAACAAGCTTAGATAAGCGTTTTCCTTGCAAGCTATTTCGTTCAGCAGCCATAGTTATACCGGATTTTAAATGGCCGTTCCGTTGGTACGGAGGTACCTAAAACGCTTAACAGTTTAAAAGCTTTTGGTGCTAAATTAGGATATTTAAAGAAATTTTATTGCCACCACACGATTAGACAATAGAATAAGAATTATGATCGAGCAAGAAGACAAAATATGCCACTACGCCAATTCGGTAATTCCCTGAAATTAAACAAGTGTCGAGACGCATGCCGGGATGGTTTGCGGTGTTGCAATTCACACACAATTCATCCGCAAAAAAAAGGATGGTATTGGATATTGACTGGAGCGAAAACTACTTATTTTTAGTTTTAAACAACTTTATCATATACTACCACTCAAAAAAATAACATTTTATTTTTGGAGCTGGAAAAATATAGATTTAAAACCTTTTTTTAATAATACTGATTATCAGAAGCTAAACATCGATGTCGACATCGATGTTTGTGAGATCTAACATCGATGTCTGTCATCGATGAATGTTTTAAAAACATCGATGAACATCGCCCAGCACTTGGTGCACGATGGTAAAACAAAGAGTTTTTTTGTTTAACTTTGTATAAGTTGTTATACAACTACTACTACGATACAACTGTAGAAATTTTATTTTTTTATAAACATTTTTAATTACCCCATTTTCACAATCGTAGTTTGGGTAGAGGTCATAAAAACTTAACACAAATAGTATCAGCGTGTAACCTAAATTAAACTGTCATACAGTTATAACTTAAGTAAATAAAAATTTAATACACGTAAATCGCAATGTATTTTGTTTCAGGTAGGGACCATTTTTAAATTAAAGTCTAGATGAAAAGAAAACGATTTTTTTTTTAAAGTTTATGGTTGAGATAACGAAAACATTGTTTAATTGTTTAAACAATAGAAAATGAGTTATTTTGCGGACAAATTTTAGCTTAAATTCACCCATAAGTATTTTAAACAATTGTAATAGAGTCTTTAAAAATTGGTTTTAAAAAAAAACTCAATAGGTATTACAAAAAACCATTACTAATCTTCTCTCCCGAAAAAAAATGTACTATGCTCTACTTTTCATGCCCTAAGAATACTGTTAAAAATATAAATTATTTATAAAATCTTTTTGTTTCACAAACAATCGCGTGACGGACACTTTGTTAAAGTTAACGAGGAAGTTAACATTGAACTTATCTAACGATAAAGTAAAAAAACTTCGGCAACAAAGCACATTATTTTTTATAGTTAACGCCAACTAGTTGTCAAAAAATAATTTAGTTAGGAGTTTTGCTTTTAAAATTGGTTAGAGATATAAAAAATTAATTACCATGAAAAAAAACTATAAACAAGGTGTTTCTTAATAACATGCTAATATTTAAGGGGGTGATTCTTGAGCCCATTTTAAGAAAAAAAACTTCATATGAATGTATGTCCTGAACGTCATATCTTTTGAGATACAGGGTGATAAAATTTTAAGAAAAAAATATTTTTTTTATTGTCGTTTTCATGCCACTTTAAATATTTTTATGAAAATTGGTGTACGGCGTTTATACATTAAAGAGCATTTTTTGACTTAAAAAACGTTTTTTTTGCAACAGTGGCGTCCATACTGGACTCTGACTAGATATTTTTGAAGAAAAAAGTAGTATGCCACTTCTTTCTCTGAAAATAAAAATTATTTTTGGAGTCCCCGGTCCATCTAAAAAATTTCTAAGGTCAAAAAATTCCATTTAATGCATAAATACGGTACATCAATTTTCATAAAAATATTTAAAGTGGTATGAAAGTGACAATAAAAAAAATATTTTTTTCTTAAAATTTTAACACCTTTTATCTCAAAAAATAAGACTTTCATAAAAAGTTTTTTCTTAAAATGGGTCCAAGAATCACACCCTTAAATATTAGCATGTTATTAAGAAACACCCTGTATATTTTGAACTAGCAAAGTACATATTATTACATATTTCAAATACGATTTTAAAATAGGTATTTTAATAAGAGCTATGGACTATAGTTATTTAAAATATTTTTTTAATAAAAAATATTAGCTACTTGTACTTACAGTCTCCTTTTAATATCATCTACAAAAACCAAAACTCTGAAAAGGTAATCACAGTTTTTTCAACAAACCTTTGTAAAAACTAATATTTTTAGTTTGCTTTTAAACCTAAAAAAATAATGAAGAACAGTAAACCATGCTATAATTAAATAAATGATAATAAATACATAAAAGCAACAATGTTTTTCCTTTAGAAAATTGCTGTATTTATTGAATAAAAGCCAGTAAATCTAGCATTGGCAATATTTTGCATTTTACTGCCAAATCAATGATTTTTTAAGCAACTTTCAACCCTCTTTAAAGAAAATAAAAAAAAAACATTTTTAACCAACGTTTGCCAGAAAGACGGATAGCCTCTGGCAAAACCTGGATTTTATTTATCATTTTTAAGTACCTAGATAAGACATGGATTTTCAGTGAACCTTGTTGATTTGTGTCAAAAATACATTTCTTTCGATCAAAAAACACCAGCCACAGCCGCTTTTGTCTTTTATACAAATGGCAAATATACAAGGGGTGCGTAGGTATTAATAATATGTCAAAAATTTCTTTTAACATTGCTGCGTATTAAAACCTTAAAAATCAAGAACTATACACCGGCCACTGTTTAAAAAAATCCTGCGTTACATTACTAGCTAATGCGGGGGATAATATGAAAACACTTAAGCGCATGGAAGCTAGATATCATCATGAGTAGCAGAGAGCTACCTTGAAGAATCCGTTTAAAACAAAATCGAAATTGCTAAAAAAACCCTCAAAACTTTTAACCCTCTTTTAAGGAAATAAAAGAACATCTTTGACCAAGGTTTGCCCAGAAAGACGGATAGCCTCTGGGAAAATCTGGGTTTTAATAATAATTTTTAAGTACCTAGATAACACATGCCTTAAACATTTATTAATGCTTAAAAAAAAACAGAAAATTGGTTGCTCTTGAAAGAATTGTGAGGTGATTGTAGCCGGTTGCCGGTGTTGTCGGGGGGTGTCTTCACCTACAACAATCGCAACTTAAAAAATCACTATCGGCCTAAAGTCCTATTAAAAAAACGTCAAACGCACACTAGGTAATTTAAGATTTTCGCATTGCAAATAATTTTTAAAAGACGTTTCTGTGCATAGAAACAGCACTTATGTAATAATTTTCACACGCACACCAAAGTGATCCTTAGGAGCTATGAATTTACAGTGTTTTATTCTTCTAGAAACTTCCTACTTGAGGCAACCTTGCCGCTTGGTCGTGCGAACAAGCGTCCGAGAGAGAAAAAGTAATAGGTGTAATACATATATCTCTCTCTCGATGAAAAAAAGCTGACCAATCAGCACGCCGAGCTGGGTATTCACTTTTTCTACCGACCAATCAGCGAAAGAGAAATTATTCTTCCTCTCTCGCAAGGTTGTTCGCAAACACAGCATCAAGGCTGCCTCTGGAAGGTATATGTCCTTTTTTGCGTTATCTTTATTGGGGGTTGGCGTACAGCGTTAAACATAGCAGAAAAAGCTCTTGGGCGTGGCGTCCAAAATTTTTCGTCACTGCAAAGCTACTCAGATTATCCAACGCAACCAAATGTCCCTAAGATAAGTATCGTTACTTGATAAAACGTACCAGATTGACTAAGGTTGTTTTAAGTTCTTGGGCTAGATTCGTCCTTAACTCGATATGCTCTGCAATCATTTAAACTTTTATTTATCGCCAGAGACAGAATGGAAAGAGTGTATTACATTTAGTTATTTTAAGTTCTAGATTTGCTTGATGGATTTTAACCAGGGACATAAATGTTTGTTTTTTTGTCATAAAGAGGCGAAAAAGCGATGCAGCGATAGGGCAAGTCGGCTTATGATGTTCTAAGGCTAAGTTCAATATTAAATTTCAAAGCAAGCAAATTTTTGTCGCGTGGTCTAGGAGTGGAGATCTGCTGATGGAACACGTGACAAAAAATTAGATGGTTCTGTTGGCTGCCACAAATAACCTTGTTTAAACCTAATTCATACCAGTCTATCACGTGCAAGGTAGCAATTGCATCCTTTATAGCTATCTTTTTCTACATCATCACGATCTTAGCATATTGAGCACCTTCTCTAGTAGAATATGCTCTACGGCAATACAGAATATGTATCAAGTCGGTTACTAACACTTTTTTTAAGTACCGATTGTTTTAGATGAAGACATCCCCGACAACACCTGCTACTGGCTACCTTAACCTCACAACTTTTACAAAAGCAATTAATTTTCTTGTTTTATTTTGAAAAAACACTTAACAAAACTTTTAAATCTTAACGACATGTGTTATCAAGGTACTTAATAATAATTATTAAGCGCCAGGTTTGTCCAGAGGTCATGCGTCTTACGGGACAAGCCTTACTTAAAGAGGTAGTTTTTTTTTAAATGGATAAAAAGTTTTGCTTAAAAACTCAAAAAAACATTAAGTTGGCAGTTACTTACAGTAAGACTAGTTTTATGAGTATTTATTCAATGAATACAGTGATACTGAATTTGGCAGATTCTCTCCGGACGACATAGAGTTAAGATTTCTCCTGTCGCCGATACTTCTTGGCGTGATTGCTAAGAAGTAAGGAGTAATTCCGGCGATTAAATTTCCTTGATTTAATACGATATTAAATGTGTTATTCTTTTATATTCAGTTTTTTGAATTGGGCCGTATTTATACGGTTATCTTAAACTAATTTGGTTACGATTTTGACCTTTGGAAAATTGATCCAGTAAAATTAATTCTAATAATTAATTTTATTTTTGATAAAAAAAATCAGTTTGTTTTTTTGTTGATTACTAATTAATTATAAAATCATTAGTTGATTTAGCCCTTCAGGGACTTGGAAATTTAAGAAACTTTACGTGTTTATAAATATTCGTGGCAAACTACCTATTTCTTTTTGGTCGTTTTATTAGCGAAATTTGTACTCAATTATAACTGTTGTATTTGTGTAAACTTGTCAATCATTTGTTCTGGTACCTTGAGTATTTTTGTTATTAAATAGAAAGCCCACTTAAAGTAAAAAAATTCCTTTGATTCCAAAACAACCATATTTTCTCCGAGTCAGCGGCGTCAAATACGAGCTGCCCTCCTGCCGACAGGATATTGCAAGACCGCACTCCTAAAATTAAACACCGACTTTAGACTTCACGTAAATAAACAGGCTCCTGGGAGAGAATTCTGGCTAGTCGTCAGGAACCGTACTTTAACAAGACGGGCCCAGCGTAATAAGCGGTCGAGCCTCTCCTTACATCCGGTCCTGGCTGCCATGGCGCAGCCGAATACCAACAATAATGAAATTGTAACAACATCAATGTACTTTACCAATATAATGGGATAAAAGCGCGCAAACTTCTAAAAGAAATTAATGCAACCATCACCGACTTCTTGGCGCTACCTAGGCCGAATCAAAGGAGTGACATCGTGTCTGCCGGTGCTCAATGCAAAAGGAAAGCCTCCTCTAGAGAATACATCAAGGGCGAGGCCTCTAGGCACGACATTTTTTTTATTTGAATAAAATGTCCTGGTGCCCCCCGTATTTAACGTACATAAAAACCCGGAGTTTAAACCGCTACCATCGGCCGTCTTTAAGAATGCTAACTCTTTTGGCAGTGGAAAAGTGTGAATACCGTCCTTAACTGCCGTTAGGTACCTTTCGAAACCCTCTAGGATTAGGCAACTTAAATTATTTATTAAATTTAATCAGGGTGCACCAAATTTTACTTAACTAGGCATCATTGCCTTTAATTCAACTTGGCAATTCTAAAAAGAGAGCCGTCAAACCAGCCAGAGGCGCTGGAAGTCAGCCCAGATTGCCTAGGCTATGCTATCTTAGATTTTTCATATTTAGTCTCTGAGTCAACCTTCTGGAAGCCTAGTTTGGGCATAAAGAAGCTAGGTCAACCTCTAACCCCGACGGGATTGTATAGCCAAGAACGCCGACAAAAGCATGGCACGTATACACAAAAATGATTAGGAGAATAAATAAAGGAAAGCCTAAGGCGCGAAGAATTGTCGTGTCCCAGTAGAATTTAAAAAATCACAAAAAAAACCCTGAGATTGCAAAAGGGTGTAGAGTAAAGTTAGGGCTCCACCTTCATGTCAACAGCAATTTCCTATAAGAAAAGCAATATTGCGTTTATTTATTTATTTATTTATTTGTTTGTTTAATGTGTTTTGTCTATTTTTATTCATTTTTTTTTAATTTAAAAGCAAACTTAAGATATTATTTTGCAGAGTCGGTCAAATCAATAATGTTTTTGCAAGGAGTGGATATTTCAGCCTTTCTTGTGATGAGTTTTGGTCCGCTTAAGTGAATGTATAAACTTTAAGTGCAAATAGTACAAAATGTTTGAACTTCTGACATACAACATGTACATCAGAAGATCGACCTTTTTCCAACTCGAAAACACGGTATTGTTATTAAAAGGCACATATCCAATATACCAACATTTTACCTAAAAACACTAAACTTAGTCGTTTTCCAAAATCAGACATTATATCGAATGTTTAAGTTTATGTTGGTTGTGTTGTGAGGTTGTTTTTTTTTGTTTATCTAGAGTTTTAAAAATCCTTTCTTAAAAATACTATATATTCCAAACATTATTTATGTTTTACATACATGCATTATTACATACTTACACGTTAATTAATGTTTGATAAAACCAAAATACATGTATAGCTTAACATTTAAAGCTTAAGATATAAAAACCATTTGCCTTGGTGGTAATTATAAAAATGCTAAACAGATTTAATTTTATGAAATTGTGGGCACGTAAACAAATTATTTTCCAATAAGTTGCTGCTGATTAAGTCTGTACGATTTTCAAAAAAGTATTTCAAAAATAATAACCGTTCAACCGTGATTAGAAAAGCTAATATTTTATTCATTATGACAATCTTTTTTAAGAAAGACACTTGCTTTGGATTCTAATATCCTATTCCTTGCGGGGCTCATTCAAGTTTCCCTTTGGCGTAAACTTTGACCTAGTAAACTTTTTTTCGACAAATACTTTTTATATTATATGATGTCCATCTTATGGAATATTTATAAAGCAGAAATAATAAGATATTTAAAAATATGGAATTTTACTTTGATATTTTTTAGTACATTATTGGGTTTAATAAAATTAAACTTGCTATATTATTAAAAGTATTTTTTGTTTAAAACAATTAAAAGTGCTGCTTGTAGCAATTAAAAAAAAATCATATACAATTTTAATAATTGTATTTCTTAACATGAAACATTATGGATATTTACGTTTTTAAAGTGTATAAATAAATCTGCAAAAAAAGTAACAAACAAATACGGTTTTAAAATAAAAAAAAAAATATTGCAAATTTAGCAGGATAGACTTTTGTGGATATTTTAAAGGTCTGCAGAAGAATTAAAAAAAAAAAATAAAAATCTAAAAATTATGATAACGCATAAAATAGTTTCATAAAAAACAAAGTTCTTAGTCATTTTCTCTTTACGATTAATTCTTTTCCATTTTTTAAACATTTTAGGAAGTATTTTTTCCTAAGTTTTAAAAAAATGTAAAAAAATGTTTTAACAAATATTTCTAGTTTTCTTTATCGTTAGTTACTATCGTAATTGTTTTTAGAAAAAATAAAACAACTAGCCTGGAAAGCCAGTTTTCACTAAGTGTGTTGTGTAAGCAACTTCTGAATATTTTTGCGTAATACACTTACATGTCGTACATTAACACCTTTACCGGGCGATACTAAGATTGGCTGGTTTGCAATTTCTTGACAGGATAACGCTAGTTGCTTCTAATGTTTAGCTGTATTAGATTACAGTTGTTTTTAAGGTAACTGCTTCGCTGTCAAGGGTGTCTACGGCCTACATTCTGTGTGACCATCCCCAGCAAGGGTGGGTGAACCACGTGTAATCAAATTGGCTGGACCCGGGGTTTTCCGTTTGTTTGGAGACGTCGTAATTTTAAAGCAACCAAGCTTGGTAGTCATACCTACCAGGATCTTTATTTTTTTATCAAGGAGCCTCTATGCCCAAAGAGAATCTACCTTTTTGTTATTATGTATAGCAAGGCTCAAGAATTTTAATTTATATATGTATATGTCGTAGCCACATAGTAAATTCCACCGTTTTTTAAAATTGCTAGCCATTTTATAAAACGCGGCCACATTGTAAAATAATCATTTGGTTTGAATTGTTTTATAATTAGGCTAGTGTTTTTAGCCATTTTATAAATTGGCCGATCAAATACGAGCCACATTCTCAAATAGATGATTATGATAAAGAAAATTTACAATTTAAGGAGGAAAACATATATACATACATACATACATACATATATATATATATATATATATATATATATATATATATATATATATATATATATATATATATATATATATATATATATATATATATATATATATTATATATATTCTTATATATATATATATATATATATATATATATATATATATATATATATATATATATATATATATATATATATATATATATATATATATATATATATATATATATTTTCTTTAACCATTATTTATAAATTTCTTTTATTCTTGGGAATAGGTTAATAAAGCAAATGGTAGTTTATTGCAACGTTTCGCACATTATTTATTGTGCTTTTTCAAGCGTAAGTATCTAAAAAACTAGAATTAAAATCAAAACAGAATTAAAACAGAACATCACACAATATTTTTACAGTATTAAAAGATTAGTGTAAAACATGAAACAAATTACAATTTTAAAATCAACATTTAAAAAGTTCTGACTCAACACAAAATCAGGTACATAATAAAATTAGCCTACCTTGGAGTTCTAATACATTTTTATAACTAAAAGAATTTTGAAACTATGTCTGTTTAATTTATTTTTTATATTATTGGTATTTTTTCAAATAAAGGAACCCAAAAATAAATAACACACAAATAAAGGGTTCCTTTATTTAAAAAAATACCAATAATATAAAAAATAAATCAAACAGACATAGTTTCAAAATTCTTTATTATGATAACCTGATCCTGTTTAAATTAAATTTTATTATGTCTGATTTTAATGTATTTGTTTATTTTTTACATAATCTTTTAATACTGTAAAATATTGTGTGATGTTCTGTTTTAATTCTGTTTTAATTTTAATTCTATTTTTAGATACTTACGCGAAAAAGCACAATAAATATTGCGAAACGTTTAATAAACATTCCATCTTATTAACCTATTCCCGAACAAAAAGAAATTATATATATATATATATATATATATATATATATATATATATATATATATATATATATATATATAAATATATATATATATATATATATATATATATATATATATATATATATATATATATATATATATATATATATATATATATATATATATATATATATATATATATATATATATAATATATATATATATATATATATATATATATATATATATATATATATATATATATATATATATACATATTTATAATTTTATTAAAGTTTTTACCCTCTATATATTTTTACCAAAATTTAAAAAGACAAAAATTTTTCCGTGCCAAATTAAAACATTTTGATCATTACTTTTTTTATTTACTTTAATAAAAAGTTGAAAGAAATCGAATAAAGGTAGAGATGAGGTCATTGTTCAGTAATATACTTTAATAAAAAATACCTAATTAGTAGAAAACGAAACAAGAAGATCAAACAAACTAAGCGTTGTTCAGTGGTCCGACAACATTCGTTATCAACAACGATTTATTTTTAAATTAAAATTTAAATAAACATTGGCTGTTTAGGACTAATTGTAAATTTACGTATTAACAATGTAAAAACATTTTTTTGCCTCAAATTAGGTAAACTTTATTTTAGGATTCTATTAGTTTCGTATATTAAGAAATAAAAAAAAAATCGTATTGAGCTTAATTTCTTAAGGTACAGATACTAGAAATTTATTTTTAAAGTTGTTTTATAAAATCACTGTTTTAAGAAAAATAAAAATTCTTAAACTATGTTTGTTTTAGTATACCTAAAAGAAACGAATATTTAAGAGACTATTTTTAAATTGTTTTCTAAATGTACATTTTACATAGTCAAGATAATTTGTGTTTTTTTTTTGTTTTTAAACTAAATATTTAATGTGTTAGTGTATTGTATAAATAACCATGCAAAAATAATGGATTAAAATCTACATATAATTGTAATATTTAACCAAGTGGTTGCGGTGGTAGATAAAAAGATAAAAATTGAATGTACTAATCGTGATAATCCCGGGGCTAGAATACTAAATATTGTATTCGGGCAATATCCTTTAAACTACTTAAGTTAAAATTGTGTAATTTTTAACAAGCATATAGTTGTTACAATTTTTTTTTAACTTTTAAAATTGGATAAATTTTGATTGAAAATGTCTTTATGTGCAAAAATATGTCCAGTTATTACAACAGCGAGTGTGGTTGTAGATAAAAAATATAAATAAAATGTAATGATCCTAATGTGAATACTTTCTTAGGGGAAGTTCGTTTAGGACCTCGAGCCGTTCCGATCGCAATCACTGCTTTTTGTTTGAAGGTCGGGGCGTGCTTGGCTGCGTTCGAGTTGTCATCGGGCGAATGCCCCGAGCGTGCCGAATTTTCTCGTTAGTCCTAGGCTTGGGATTGTCTGTTAAAGGCAAATTAATAAAAAATTTGACAGGTGCTGATAACTAAATATTTTTACTTTTGTGCGTATAATAAAGTTTTTTTGTCTGCTTTTATGTGTTAATTCGTATTTTTTTTTTTGTAATTTTAATTTTAAAATCTCTCGTTTTAAAATCACAAGGTCACATTCTGGGTGATTTCCTTTTTTTATCTCATTTGAATTATTCCTAGTATCCTGTTTATCAAAGCGAACTTAACCTTAAAAGCTTAAACTTATTAACTTGCAAGTTTCTATAAGTTTTACGATAAACTGTTATTGGGTTTTTTAGCGATTGCAATTAAGTACTAACCATTATGCTGCAGGCAGAAAGTCCCTGAATTTATGAAAATATTCGCCAGCATGTTAAATGGAGTTTCCTCTATTAAAAACGTCTTAAAATTAGCTCCCAGTATTTCTATGAGGTAACTTAGAAATACTTCTTAAGGTGCAGCGGTTGCAGCCCAAGGAGGCCGCCCGCCTTTTTAAGTATGCACATTTCGCGTAAACGATTATAAATACTTCGTCTTCGACACCTGCGCTAAATAGATATGTATCTTTAAGGAAGCTGGAACCCTGAATTTGTGCAATATTTAAGGATATTAAAGCTGCAACTTTACATTTTTTTTTAATTCTGATTTTTTATTTAGAAGAATTATAATAGTGGTTGGGTCAAAAGAAAAAATTTTTTAATTTGTGACTTTAAACATTTTTTACAAATTCTTCTGGACCTCCATACAAAAAGTATCATATGAAATGTATATTTTTTGCATGTAAAAACATTTTACCCTCAAAATATCAAATATTTAGAAAAACCTAAATCTATAGTAACCAAACCTTGCCGCTAAAGAAAGTATAAAATTTAATTAAACACAATTATTTTGAAACAAAAACTTAAAAAAAAGCATTTTAAGTTACTAAACATTTTACAATGAAAATATATTACCAAAACATTATATTTTAATTAAATACATTTTTTTAAATTTTAAAACTGTGCAATATTTTTAAAGATCTTTTATATTTTAAAAAGTAGCGCTTATCAACATTTTTTTAATGACTCTATGATATACAGGGTGATTCATGAGGAACTGTCAATACTTCAGGTACGTAGTCAGGGTTCAAAAATAAACATAAAAGTCTATACAAATATGGGTCCGCAAGGCCTTCGTTTCCAAAATAAAGGGTGTTAAAGTTTTTATTTCATTTTTCCATTTTTTAATAAAATCTATGATTATGTTAATAACCTAGCTTATGTTTTGCTGAACATAATTAAAAAACAATAATTTTATTAAAAATTAAAATATTGTTTAATGATACCTTTTGTTTTATTTATTTTTTATTATTTTTTTTGCTATAATAAAATCAGTTGCGTCGTAATTTTTTTAAATCCAAATATCTCGAAAACGGTTGCTCATATCAACTTTTAACAGGTAAACCTTTTTGACGTAAAAATGACAAATCAAATATTTAATATACTAAAAAATGTAATACAGGGCCGTACCAAAAAGTTGTGATTGTTCAAAATAGTAAAAAGATCTGTAGGTGGTATTCCCTACAAGTAAGAGCCGTACTAAGATTAGGTTTGAATCCGTTATACCAAAAAACCCCCGGATACCAATTTTTACTCCAATTTTTACATTATTAAAGATTTTATTTAAAAAAATAGAAAAAATAAATAACAAGTTTAACACCCTGTATTTGGGAAACGAAGGCCTTGCAAACCCATATTTGTATAGACTTTTATGTTTATTTTTGGACCCTGACTACGTACCTGAAGTATCGACATTTCCTCATGAATCACCCTGTATACTAATACTCTGTGTTTGACATGATACGATCTATGCAACGTATACATATTAAGTATTAGGTATAAGATTTTCTTACATTAATTAAGGTAGTTACTATAATTCTATAAAGTGGATGTTATTAAAATATTTATAAACGATGTATTTTCTGTACATTTAAGCTCCACGAGCAATATTTTTTTAGTTTAAAATTATTCTTCTAACCGGAAAAAGGTAGCTAAGCGATTTAAGATAAGCAATATAATGGTACTTTAAAAACAATAACATTAAAAATGTATTATAATGATATCAACATAAAAATATAGCATTTAAACTATTACATGATTTTATACCATAAATTAAAATATAAGTTCTTAAACAAAAGAAAGTTTTACGACAAAACGTAGAATTTCACAAAAATCAATTTATCTATTCGGCAGCAAAATAATTGTTGATCCAATACAATAAGATCTTATTAATAAGAGGCTTAAGGTCATCTCAAAAATCACATTTCAAAAAATTACGGACATCCAGAACCGCGGGTCTTGTTTGGTATATGTAATGTTTAGGTCCCTTTTTCGGATACACCCAGGATAGTTCGGATAAATGTTGTATTTAAAAGTCTGTTTATTTTGATCCTATAAATTACATATTTGAATTTAAAGAAAATTTTCTAAAAACTTAAATCCCATACTAAGTGTGCTGCCTCATTTGTTTAAAATAAAGAGCAAATTATGATTTGCAGCGCCGGCGCTGTGCTAAAATCTTTTACACTTAATTCGTCATTCGAATGATGTACTATCATTTGTATCGGGAATCTGGGCGATTCGAAACTTCGTACATGATCAGGTAGAAAGATTAGAGGTTCCTGAAACACCGCAGGTCATGCAATTTTAACGACAGATTGGTATACGAAACTCCGAACGTCATAATTCAGTTTTAATAAATTTAAAAAATCTAAAGAAATATATATATTAAAAGAAATTAAAAACAAAAAACAATTGCATCGTACAAAATGGAACAACTCAACTTACATTTGGCTATAATAGTTTGATGTTAGTTTGGGTTAGTTTAACAGTTAGTAAAACAATTGCATCGTACAAAATCAAACAACTTAACTTACATAAATTTGACCATAATAGTGTGATGTTAGTTAAATAAATTGTAAAATGCCAGTCGTTCCTGCTTGATAATCACAAATGTGTTTTTCCAAGTAAATTTGATTTTTTTTTTTGACCTACTGTTTTGGAACTTATAGGGCGTGTTAATACTACTTATTTTTAAATAAACTTCCATTTGAAATTTTAACAAAGTGTCAATAAACAAAAAAGTGATGAATGTTGCTGATAAATTGATGTTATTAAAATGCGAATGAAATGACTCTCATGCATTAGTCGTTCGAGTTAATGATGCACTATTTTCTACCCATAGTTGTGAAGGAAAATGTGCATCTTCCGATATATAATTATCGACCAATGGAACCTGCATCCAACTATTTGGGTTTCTGGCCATACATCTTTCACGGCCTTTTGGATAGCTTTTTCGAAATCCGTTAAATATATTTCGGCATCAGTTGTAAGTCATTTTTCGCGGCATGATAAATAAGGCGTTTAAGGCACTTCTTGTAAGTACACTCATTTTTTGTTTTAAGTAAGCAAAAAGCCAATGGTATGTAATGTCCCTTTAAATAACCATGAACGGTAAAAAGTTGGGAGAAAAATTTGGTGCAATAATTGAAAGTTTCATCAATGTACTTTTTAGCTAAACATAAACACTGTAGGTTGGTTTTGGTCGTGAAAATTACAATATTATTATTGCTATTATTTTCCAATAAAAGGTCTTCTCGTTTATTAGTTATGGGCTGTAGGTCATTTAGAGCTCTATGCACTTCTTCTACACTTCTAGGCAATGCAATGTGGGCATTGATTTCCTTCTGGCATTATATATATTTTCCTTGATACATTTGAGATCACTAATTTGCAAATGTTTGTCGGTATTGGGCAAAATAGAGCACAAAATTTTGGATGGCCGTTCGCAATATTATCCGTTGCTTTACTTTAGCAGTCGCTGAAATGTGCTACCACTGAAGTACACGATCACTTATGTTTTCATGATTATGGTCAACATTTCCAGAGCTCGCAGTTCTTTCAGTTCCTTGTCCAATAGTGAGAAGTACGGCTTTACAATTTTTTTGGATACATCGCCATCGGGTTTCACCAGATAATAGCACACGATTAAAACTAATCTTGTAATTGTTACAAATATTTTTAGTTTTACCACGTTGGCTAACATTTTCACTTATTGCATATATGTAATAACAAATGATTATACAAGACTAAATTTAAGGAAACAAGTTGGAATTATATTTTTTCTACTAGCGTGTGGAAAGCAGCAACTTAGTTTGGAAAGTGTCGCTTTTCCGCACTAGTGCGGCAAATAATCACTTTTCTGCACTAGTGCGGAAAAGTAAACCCTTGCAAATTTACTACTTAAACAGGTAATTAATTAATTAATTAATTATGAAGTTTGACTTAGTATAATTCTATTATTGGCATAGTATTCTTTTATTTGTACAAATTAGGTGTAAAATCAACGAAATATTCACTAAAAATTAATATTGTTTTAAAAACATTGTTTCAAACATCCTGGTATATATTAAACTTGCTTGTCAGATTTTTAGTTTTGACCGGTGCCGGTGTCCATATTATAAAAGATCAAAGTCATTAAAAGTCATCGATAATTAAAAGTGTCTTTAGTACATTCTGATCAGTATTGTCGATTTTGAATAAAAAACGTTTCCCATGGAGTCTTCTGACGAGGAATTACCTGAATCCGAAATAGCAAATTTATATTTGTTGCCGTCCAAGTCGAGGCACAGGTACGAGAAAGAATATACAGCATTTACAAGCTGGTGTGGCGAGAAAAAAATCAAAAGTATGAAAGAAGAAGTTTTTATGGCATATTTCGCCGAACTTGCTAAAACATGTAAACCCAATACCTTACGGTCAAGGTATTCCATGTTAAAGTGTCATTAAGATCGAAAAGAACATGGATTTAAGCAAATGTTTCAAAGTTACATCATTTTTGAAAAAGCAAAATGTGGGATTTAGACCCAAGAAGGCCAAAATTTTCTCGAAAGATGAAATTTATTAATATGCTCCAAATGATGTCTATCTAGCGATGAAGGTAGCTACAATTTTCGGACTAGCTGGTGCGTGTGTCGAGAAGAATTAATGAAAATTAGATTGATGATATTGGCGATAGGGGGAATCTTTTAATTGTAAATATTCCAGACTCCAAAAACCATTCTAGCCGAAGTTTTGTCATTTCGAGGAAATTAAAAATGGAAAATATCTAGCTTTGTATAGAAAGTATTCCAGTTTACAAAAGCCCGAAACAACACACAGAAGATTTTTTGTTAATTGCAAAAAATTGGCTTGTACTGTCCAGTGCATAGGAATAAATACTTTTGGCAAGGTGCCCTCTGAAATAGTTGCCTATTTACGTCTTCCAAACCCAGAACTTTACACGGGACATAGCTTTCGCCGTTCCTCAGCTACAATGTTAGCTAATTCTGGTGAAGGCATAACGAATATTAAAAGACTTGGAGGTTGGAAGTCATCATCTGTTGCAGAAGGCTACCTAGAAAGCTCTACAAGTTTCAAGAAGGACTTATCAAACAAAATATTATCCCAAAATTCATCTATCTTTGAACACAGCAAAACGCACTCAAGGCCCATTGTACCGTCTTCTAACAAGCAACAATGTGTCTCTGTTACCTGTAACGACGACCGGTTCAATTGCACCTCAACGGCAATCTCCAACTCCGCAACTTACCCACAACAACTTGCCTCTGCGATTCATTTGCAAAATGCTACCAACTGTTCTTTTACGATTAATGTTGTTAATAATAATAAGTAGTAATGATAAAAATAAATATATCTAATGGTTGTTTAGTTTGACTTTTTCCACACACTCGTAGAAAAAATGTTGTACCTAGCACGTACGGAAAGTATCTTTTCCACCCTTGACGGCTTACCCGAACTCCGCTTCGCGTCACTGCCGTCGCGTGCGAAAAAGTATCACTTTCCGCACGTGTTAGGTAAATAATATATTTATTGAACAATAATGTAATAAAACCCTGGCCGCCCTACTGGCTACCTAGAAAGTACCCGTGCGGAGAATTAGTATACGATTTAAAGGGCCCTATTTTATGACACTATATTAACTACAGATTTGTGCGTAGCTTCATGCCGCTCTAAAAACTAAAGATGACTTTGATTCGTAATCAGATAAGGAGAATCAATTCCTTGGATTTGATTTCTTTTTAAGGATCCGAACCCTAAATCCCTTATTTTTTAAAGGATTTGTCCCAGCTTCAATAGGTATTAGGAATAATAATGGTAAAATATTTTTTTGACAATACAAAAAGGAAAATAATTGTTGTTACACGTTTAGGTATTGTCTATAAAAAAACGCCTTCTAGATTTATACTCTAATTTTTGTCTGATAGGCTTAACATAACAAATAATAGAGAAGGGAAATGGTAACACTTACAGCTAAAGCAGTGACACTAGGGTTGTGAGGATGAGCATAGGTCAAACAACCAATGTTGGCTCATTATACGAGACGAACCTACAGATATCCAAAGCAATACCCTTTTTTAGTTTTTATTCTAAACTAACTTAACTATTGAATTGTCTTTGTTGGCCTGTAAATCATACACTTTTTTTGTATTTTTAAAAATAATAATACTTCTACAAAATTTAAAAAAAACTATATAAACAAAATAGTTATAAAGGATTAAAGAAAATACAAAAAATTAAAAAACACGCTGTAGACAGTAAACGACGCTAGATAGCAAATTGCGGTTTTTACCAGTAAAATTTGAGCCTCATAAATGGTAGGTTTTTGTGTAAAACATACAGAAACATGAGCCTCCTATCAAAAGCGTCGAATTTAGCCCATCCTGTATAGTCACAAAGTAACGGACCGAAGCATAAGTTCTTAAAAAAAGTTTTATTTTTTATGAGAAACGTATTTCTTTTAGTACATGCATAGACATTTAATTTATGCGGCCAAAGCATCGCCCTCATCTATTTTCATCGAAAACCGAAATAGCGAATCGACCGCAAAGCCGTAAAGCTTCACTAATTTAATAAAACAGAAACTGGCATCAATTTCGTTTTCAACGTTGCGTGCCTAACTTCAAAATCAAAACCAATCAAATGTTAACAATGGGCAGGGTTTTCGTCAGGATCTTAATAGCCTTCATAGTTCCTTTTATTGGAAAATTTACAATTACGTGATCAGTGAAACGTGGCCCAAGACAGCATTGCATGTACCAAATAAATAATGTGTTTTGTTAAAAAAAAATAAAGCCAAGGTTATTTTTATAATTAGTACGCATGTAATAGAAATCCAGGAGTGTAGCTGGAACTTTTGGTTGTTTGGGAGAAGCCACCTAAGGCAAGAATACCAACTAAATTTTTTTCATAAATAAAAAAACAACGACGTTAACAGAAAAGGTTATATAATTAGTAACGTAGGCATTTTTATCTACTTAAGAGATAACAAAAAAAAATTGGAAAATATTACATTTTAAAAATCAAACTTTATTAGACTTTTATCAGACTAAACCATATATACAAAGAGTAAAAAATACAACAAAACCAAAGCTTAATAACTATTTAGATAGGCACTGTTTTATTACTATAAAATTTAAAGGCACAACACATATAGTAAAACTTGTGTAAACGGACACCTTTTTATATCGGTCACCTGTGTTATCGGCCACTTTCAAGCCAACAAAAATCTGCTTTAAAGAAAATCCTGTATATAAAAACCCTTAGATAATGGACACCCCTATAAAACAGCCACGGCCAGACAAATCTCCATTTTTATAACATATTTCATGTAAATTAACCTTTTTATATTGGCCGGAAATTTTTGGGCTAATTATTTTACTATTTTATAATTGTATTCTTCAAATTTCAAAGGTTAAAATACCCAACAATTATATTTATGGCCAGGTTCAAAAAGCATTAGTCGCTTGGGGGATTATCTCCACATTATATTTTTAGTTGTGTCTTAAATCGAGAAGTATAAAGTTATTGTGTTCGGAATCGAAAAGTATTTAATCATGTCCCCAAAACGAAATCGTTTGTCACCAAAGGAAAAAAATGATGTTCTCGCGAATAGTGAAAAGAACGCTTTGGGTTCGCGAAAACTGGCTGAAAAGTTTGGTGTTGGAAAATCTCAAATAAATGATATTATCAGGAATCAAGCTAAACTAAATCGAATGTTTAAGGAAGGTGTTTATTTAGAACAAAAGAGGAAATTCCAGAAGTCTGGAGAATTGGCAGTAGATCAAGTCGTCTACAATTGGTTCTGCAAAGCAAGAGGTCAAAATGTTTCAATATCTGGATCCCTAATTAAGCAAACGGCACTTGAGGCAGCAACCAATTTGAAAGTGGAGTCTCGAATGGTTAAACAACTGTTACCTGACAATACTGGCCACCGTTCTATAAAGGCCAATTATTCTTAATTTTATGGTGGCCGTTATAGACAAGTTTTACTGTATTTAGAAAATGTAACACTGTACAGGGTGTCCCATTATCTCCGTAATTGTAAGTGCTATGACAAAAGTAATAAAGGCGTCATGTGCTCTTTTGTAAAAAATGGTAAAATAAAAATTTGAAAATTTTGGTCGCTTAAGTGATACTGGGAAAAATCAAAAAGTTGCAATTTTAGAATGATCCTTTATATAGACAAAAAAAAAGGTTTTATATAAAAGTTTCTTTATAATGATTGGCAAATAATCTGCCGCTTTCAGAATATATGGTGTCAGGTAAAAAAGTTATTAGACCTAAACTTATTTTTTGAATGGATCACTATGTATATTTAAATCCAAAGTAATAACATATAATTTTTTTTTCAGAAATATAACACAGAATAGGTAATATTGTTTTTAATAAGATGAATTTAAACTTTAATATAATACTTTAAACCCCAGTGGGCTGTCATCCTAAATACTCTGTTAACATTGTTGCTGGAAAGACATTACAGAATATATTTTAACAAACAAATAGTAAAAGAAATAGTTAGCACAAGAAAGAAAACCAAAAAACCATAAAAACTTTAAAAAATTAAATCTCTATTACTATATTTAAAGAAACACTAGGAAGGATCTCAAAACGGTTTAACTAAAGTGTGTCTAGATATCTATCTGCATTTAAATTTTCTTTAAATTAGCGATACACCAGTTTATTGTGTAATAAAAAACAAGTTGCATACCCCAAATTAACCTTATTGACGAGCAGGTCGTACCATGTGGGGATTTGTGGGGTTCCAATGACTTTCATAATGTCGGTTTAGAATACGGCAACTTATTACTCGACATTCATCTGATCAAATACTTTTTTGTAAAAAAAACGACCCTTGTTAGAAAAATTTAAAAACCAGTGTTAAAATTTCAATCTTCTTACATTATCACCAGGGTGCAAATATTGGGTAATATTTGCAACGTAGAGAAAATATTTATTGGACAACCAAATTCTTTGATTTTAAAATGTTAGTTTTTATTTTTTTTGACGAAGATAGATTTTTTCCCAAAATTTTAAAGTGATTCTGGAAAATAAAGTTACGGTGTATGTTTAAGGCAACAAGACAGAAGTGAAAACTTCACCAAGACAAGATTCTTTTTTAACCTTTCACAATCTACAAATCTTAAATTTAAGGCGATATAAGAATCGATCCATAAAAGGCAAATACATCATGCATTTGGTTATATTTTAGTATCTGGTTAATTTTTTTTTCCGACATTATGAGCGTGGCGTAGCCGAGTTTGACGATTCAGTTTCATTTAGTACCCATAAAAAGTGCTTAAGGCGCATAAAGGAGTTTTCACTTAAATAAAAGTTGAACTATTACTATTCAAAGCTATCAAAGGATATACCATTCTTACCTGATTACACGCCTATTCCTTCATTTTCCCTATTTTCTTTATTATAAGTTTTTGATCCCGGCTTCGTAAAAAAGTCGTATGTTTTTAAGTTGTGTTTCAGTTACTGGAATATGTCTTTAAATGGTTATCTTTTCAGATAGCAAACAAAATATAAATTTCTTTTTTACACTTTAAGTATAAACGGATAACATATCCAACCACTATATTTGAACTTATCGTAATTTTAAATGCAAAACACATAATATTTATTGGAAAATACATCAAGCTATATATTTTTTTATGAAAGCGGCATTATAAAAATAAAATATAAACCTAAGTATTTGCAAGTAAATGGTGCTTTATTATTAGAACTTTAAAAGCAAAATATAAATATATATATAACATACAAACATACATACAAACATACAAACAAACAAACAAAGATACAAAGATACAAAGACGCAAAGATACAAAGATAAAAAGATACAAAGATACAAATATATAAAGATACAAAGATACAAAGATACAAAGATACAAATATACAAAGATACAAAGATACAAAGATACAAAGATACAAAGATACAAAGATACAAAGATACAAAGATACAAAGATACAAAGATACAAAGATACAAAGATACAAAGATACAAAGATACAAAGATACAAAGATACAAATATACAAAGATACAAAGATACAAAGATACAAAGATACAAAGATACAAAGATACAAAGATACAAAGATACAAAGATACAAACATACAAACATACAAAGATACAAACATACAAATATACTAACATACAAACACACCTATAAAATTTGGTAGATGTATTTAGAAGCCCTAGTATATTATTCTATATGTATGATTATATTGCAGTTTCAATAATATTACATACATAAGTATGTGTTAAATTAATAACCTCCCCATTTTTTAAGTTGGTTAATAAAAAAAAGATTTATTCATGTATATTATCATTTTCTCCAGTATATATATTTGCTTTTAAATTGGTTTCCTTTGTTGGCGAAAAATGCAGTGTCCAATAAAATTCCAGTTTTTCTTTTATTTAAATCTTTACTTCGGAAAACTGTTTCTGTAAATATGCAGTGCTCGCTCTTCTGTTACTGTGAAAAATTTATAAAAACGTTATAGTTACATTTATACAAAGCAATATTTTCAGGTAAACAATGGCACATTTGTTTTAGGAACCGTACTATATACATATAATATTTGGCTAATGTTTTCCAATGTTTTTTATATTTAATAAACTGAAATACGAGTTTATTAAAATTATGCCAATTGGGTTAGATTTTTAGGCAATATTATTTTATTTTAATATAAGTAGTATAGCTTTAAACCAAGGTATTTAAGAAAATTTTAAGTTTTTAAATAAAAGATTACCTGATAGGGACACTGGATTTAATGTGTAAATAAAATAGCTTAAAAATTTGGGAACAAAATATCCGACAAAGGCTTGCTACGACTCTACTACCTCACATCCGCTCTTCTAATAAACATTTTAAAAACAACTTTACATATCTGCTGCTAATTAGGGAAAAATCATAGCCACAGGCCACAAGATCTGGCTAGGTAGTTTCAGTCTCCGTTGCGAAAAATTACTGTAACAGGAATTTTTGATAAAAGAAGTCAATCGTTCTTCGGGTGACAGGTAACAACATCTTGCTGAAACTGTAAGTTAAAGTAAGGTACCATGTGGCGATAACGTTTATCATTCACCGTTCATACCAAACTGTGACTCATTGGAGATTCATAAGATTTTTTTTGTGGAGAGCTCGAGCATTTTCTTTGCACCAATTTCTGCAGTTAAGGTTGTTGACTTAGCTACAGACCTAAAAGTACTCTTCATCGCTGAACAAAATCTTCTGTTCAAATTTAACATCTTTTCATTTTCTTGGCAGAACTTAATTGCTTAATTTACTGAGTTAAGATCCTGTGTCACTTGAATTCAGTAGGAGTACAAATAGAGGCAATATTATTTTATTTTAATATAAGTAGTATAGCTTTAAACCAAGGTATTTAAGAAAATTTTAAGTTTTTAAATAAAAGATTACCTGATAGGGACACCGGATTTAATGTGTAAATAAAATAGCTTAAAAATTTGGGAACAAAATATCCGACAAAGGCTTGCTACGACTCTACTACCTCACATCCGCTCTTCTAATAAACATTTTAAAAACAACTTTACATATCTGCTGTTAATTAGGGAAAAATCATAGCCACAGGCCACAAGATCTGGCTAGGTAGTTTCAGTCTCCGTTGCGTAAAATTACTGTAACAGGAATTTTTGATAAAAGAAGTCAATCGTGCTTCGGGTGACAGGTAACAACATCTTGCTGAAACTGTAAGTTAAAGTAAGGTACCATGTGGCGATAACGTTTATCATTCACCGTTCATACCAAACTGTGACTCATTGGAGATTCATAAGATTTTTTTTGTGGAGAGCTCGAGCATTTTCTTTGCACCAATTTCTGCAGTTAAGGTTGTTGACTTAGCTACAGACCTAAAAGTGCTCTTCATCGCTGAACAAAATCTTCTGTTCAAATTTAACATCTTTTCATTTTCTTGGCAGAACTTAATTGCTTAATTTACTGAGTTAAGATCCTGTGTCACTTGAATTCAGTAGGAGTACAAATAGAGATCTTTTGTTAAAATTCGCTAACAACTGCTTCTTAGAATTGCAACTTGTTAGCAACCAGGATAAATTAAAGTTTAGGGATTTTCGCTAAAACTTTAAGTACTTAGGAATATTTTTAGCGATTGGATCGGACAACACGACAATGCACATTAATTAGAAAGTGTTTACACTATTTTTCAATTTAAAGTTGCATTTTGCACAAAATAAAAAAGTAACCAACTTTAAGTCCTGCTTTGCTGTTAGGACACCCTATATTTATGTAAATATTTTTCTCTTTTTCCCGTTTCTCTAAGTTGTATAAAATAATATGTTTTTATTTCTTAATAAACACACAGTGGAAGTTTTAACAATGTAATTAAGTATGAGCCATGCTCATACTATGCCATTTAATAAATAAAAATAAGTTCAAAAATAGCAGATGCAAAGTCTCCTAAATGAATCCTCAGTTGCCTACTATAGATACTTGGAAAGATGGTCTTAGGATGCCTGCGATAACGACAATGACATCAAAGGTAAAATAGAACTAGGTCAAAATTACTTTTATAGACTCTTCTAGAGCAAATACATAAATATAAATCTAAAGATCCTCTGCTCCAAATGCTACATACAACAACGAACTAAACTAACAACAAGTGGAAACCAAAAAAAAATCTGCAACGTGCACATTTTTAAATATTTAATGCCAACTCAACTGGTTGTAAACAAATAATTTAGTTCGGGATTTTGCGTTTAAAATTGATTAGCTATAAAAAATATTTAAAAAAATTAATTGCCTCGCTCACAATATGAAAAAATAGGTTTAATACCCTAACAAAGTAATTTTATATATTTTTCTTAAAAAGAAGCTGTAAAATGAATAGCTTAGGTGACCAATACTGCAAAACTGATTTATTTGGTTTTTAACAGGTTCTTTAATATATTTTATGCTTATTACACTTTATTGATTAACTCAGTTAGTATTACATCTGAAGAAGATAAAATATTTACTGTTTTGGTTAAATAAATATTGGTTAAATTATGCATAATTAACATTATTTAGTGCTTTATATATCCTTCTATTTTTTTTAACAAAAGAATTAAAAGAATATTATGTTTACGCAGATTTTTTCAGAAGGTTCTTCTAAATTATAAATTAATGCAGTCTATAAGCGATGATAATGGTTATAAAGCCTTTTTAGGTAACGCATATTCTAATTATTTTAAATTATTACGTTTTTTTAATACCAAATTAACCTTAAAATTTCTTCTTGTTTAATTTATTAAGGTGTCCAAAGCTATAACGTGTGGTACTAAAAAAAACCGTTAGAGACCTGACGTGGTATAAAAATATAAACACCCTCCAGGGTGTAAAACTTGATCTAAAAATTTTGATCGCAATGAGAAGATGTAATAATTTTTACACGTACGCTAGTGAAATTTTCAGTCAAGAAATTATAGGATTCGGAGTAGCTCAAGAATATTTTGTGCAATTTTACAGTTTTCCCGTGATAAAAGTGCCATGCACATTGTTCTTTTTCTTGGCTAAACTTTTCAAAGCAGAACAAACTCTAAGCCGCGAAAAAAATTTCGTCACTCTAAAGCTACTCAGATTATCCATTGCAACCTTCATGATATACTACTAGAGACAGCCTTGCAACTTGGTCGTACGAACAATATGCGTAAAAGAGATAGAAGAATAAGGGTACAATATTTCTCTGTCGCTCAACGTGCTGATTGGTGAGGGGAGAAGTATATACACCCCACCCCGCGTGGTGGAGGGTATACACCATTCTTGAAGACCTTGATTTACTCTGAAAAGTTTAACAATGAAATTGTAATGCCACAATTAATGCTTACCTTTAACAGTTTTAAAAGTACGGGTATTGGCATAATTTTAATAGTTAAATAGCATTTTATTAACCAATAAAAAGATCTTTTTAAGAACTTTATAGTTCTATAAAGGAATACCACATTTGATATGTACATCTTTAATACACCCGAAAATATGGGCATCCCAATCGGAAAAATACGTTTTAATTTCCATTTTTTTATCTGCAGCTTTAAGCTGTCAGCTTAGTGCTTACAGCCTATACAAGAAATGATAGAATTTAAGATCACTTTTCAGATTGAAGTGCTAATATTTTTAAACTTATTAAAGATGAAGTAATAAAATACAGTATTTTATAAAGTTCTTTAAAGGGTCTTTTTATTGGTGATACATTATGTAGGGCGTTTCTTTAAAACCATGCTATTTAATTATTTCGATAACCATATTTTCGACAATATTAAGGGTATACATACCATATGTGGTATTTTTTAAGCTTTTTTAAAAAACTTTTTATTATTAAAAGAATATGCAGTGACACAAAGCTTAAATGATGCAGTTGCAATTAAAACTTATTATATGCTGCCAAGAAGTAAAAAATATTTTGCACCGAACATTAAGTATCTTAAATATATTTTTGCAAACTTATTGAAATATTATTAGCTTATTTTAACAAAAAGATTTACACGCAACATATTAAAGGGTTACAATATAAATTTTTGATGTATATTATGTCACAGCTTAAATAATGCAGATAAAATAAATTAGTAAAAAATCTATTAACTTAATATTTTTAAAGTAGTCGTTAAATTTGCTTCTTAATACAGTTGTTTTTTGTTGATATTTGCCATTAAGTGTATTACATGAGAGTTTTAATGACAATGATACTAAATTATTTAGTAATGGGTCGTAGAACTACAAGTAAAGAAAGAAATTTAATTATTACTTACTTTGGAAATGTGTATAGTCAAAGAAATATCGCCAAAATAGTAAATAAATGTCTAGCAACTGTACAGCGTATGATTAAACGCTATAGTAAAGAAAAAGGTCGAGAATAAAACGAGAGCGGCAGCAGAAATCCAAAAAAAGTGCTCCAAAACTATGAGATGAGGTTAAAAGACAGTTTGGCAAAAGGTGTAACCCCAAAACGATTTGACAAGTATTGCGGGAAAATAATGTATATGATCGAACTGCAAGAAATAAACATTATATAAGCAGGAAAAATAGGCGCAAAAGGTCACAGTTTGCCCGGGAACATGTTAACAAAGAAAAAAAAAAAAAAAAAAAAAAAAAAAAAAAAAAAAAAAAAAAAAAAAAAAAAAAAAAAAAAAAAAAAAAAAAAAAAAAAAAAAAAAAAAAAAAAAAAAAAAAAAAAAAAAAAAAATTGATTTAACAAGTTATTGCTTGGAAAACATTTTGATGATAAGTAAATAATCTTTTATAGCAATGGAAAATTTAGGCGAAGTCATTGGCATGTAAAGATTTTAGTGAAACATGTAAACTAAAAAATTGATTGCATAAATAATTTTGCGGAAAATGAAATTAGATTGTCATATCGAAGTTCCATAAAAGACTGGCACGAATTTGAATTATTGTTGGAGAATGGGAGTATTAAATTAATGAAATTAAACCTAATACGAAATAGGTTTCATTTACGAACAATTACCCGAAACACATAACATACCAGGTACGTAGTTGGTTACTTTATAACTGTCCGTAAGTCATTAAAACACCACCACAGTCATCAGATCTAAATTTCATTGAAAAGTTGAGGCTAATAATAAAAAGAAAGTAAACAGAGACTCCATATCTATCAAAAAGTGAGTTGAAAGTTAAAATTACGGAAGAATAAAATACAATTAGCCCCGAATATACCAGAAAGCTAATTAAATCAATGCCAAGGCGCCCACAACAAGTAATTAAAAATGATAGAGGACCCACAAAATATTAGCTGTTAATTTTTAATCATTAGATGATCTTTTTTATTTAATATGTTTTTTAATAGCTTTTGTACTTTTTTATTTTATCTGCAACATTTAAGCTTAAACATAATTTACTAAGTATGTTTCGTATAAATCTTTCTGCCGAAATAAGCTAATAATATTTCAATAAGTTTGCAAATATATGTATGTTTAAGATACTTAAAGTCCGGTACAAATTATTTTTTACTTCTTGGCAGCACATACTTAGTTTTAATTACAACTGCATTATTTAAGCTGTGAATCACTATACAGAGTGCTCTATTAAAAAATGCTATTATTCTATAAAATTTGAAAACACCATCGGTTATTGTATTTGGGGTTCCTTAATCTTAAAGAACGTAAAACATGCTACTAATTCGCTTACCTAAACAATGTTGTATTTCGACTAATTACAAAGTTGTTAATTGCGAATACTTAATTTGGATAACCCTGTGGGCATCAATTATTTTATTTATAAATAAGATGTAAGCAAGGGTGTAATAAAAAACAGTATTTTTTAGGTACGGTGGTAAATGACTAAGAAATTCCAAAAATTGATATAAAAAAGATAAGCCTAGTTTAACAATAAATGCCTTTTGAGTGAGACGTAATGAACATTTTGTGCATACAGTTGCTGTTTAGATATCCTATGAACGCCGACATATAATAAAAGTGGATAAAAAGTTTAGGCAACAAAAATACAATATATTTGTTATTAAAACTAAGGCGCACCAGTAAGTACTACTTTGGTTTAATTAAACATAGCCACAAATTAACAAATGTTTAATTTTACTTGACTTAGGTCTAAATATAAAAAAATCATTTAGGACCCAACAATTTTTTTCAGGAAAAAATTATAGATGCTTGGTTTTTGCATTTTTAATTATTTTCTGGGGTTTCCGAAATATCCTCAGATAAAATCTAGTTTTTAACCTTTTTAAACTTTAAAAGGTCACAATCAAAATTTAAGTATTTTTTAAATTTTTATTTATTTTTTTTCTTGTAAACCTATTCAAATACGTTTTTTTAATCTTTTGCCAAATATTGCATTTCAATATTTTAAATATCCTTATATCTGCTCTAATCTCAAATTTCTTTAGTTCTTTTTAAAACCGCTTCAGTATCTTCACATCCTGTATATTTTGGTATTTTATAGAAAAACTTCTTTTAGTAACCAAACCTATTTTAAGAGAAACTGCTTCTTAAACACCGGTTAAGTACATGTCGCTTTATTAAGAAGCAGATAAGCCAAAACTTTATTTATTTAAATACTGTTGGTTGGTTGGTTGATTTAGGCGGGTTGGTATCGTGCCCATGTTTGCACTGTAGCCTACTGGCTTATTGTGCTCCCCCTTTCTTGTTAAAGAACTCCGCTTTCTTTTATTAAGTTTAATAGGTTTTTACCAAGTGGCACCACCTGTACGTCAGTGCATTGCAGTCGTATATAACGTATAAGGCTGTTGCCTTGCCTTCCCCGCAAAGCCTACATGTTGTGGGTCCTTTAACTATGACCATTTTCTTCAAGTGTTTTTTTAGATGACTGTGATCCATCAAAAGTCCTACAACTTGTTTTAACTAAGTACGCCCCAGAGTGAGGAACTCAGGTGTTAGTTTCTCAGAAGGGTCACCAAGCGTTGCCATCGCATGTCTTTGATCAGGTGATGTGGGCCAACGATCAAGATGTTAAATTAGGGACCCACTGTCTATCATTGTTTTTATCGTCTGCGCAAAAGTTAAGGGACTGTCTGAAATTTCTTGATGAGCCACTTTTTCGTAGTTCATCTGCTTTTTCATTGCCTTTTTCAAGACTATATTTTAACGTTATTAGTATCCAGTAAAACTATTTTTTACAACATATGCATACATTTTGTATCAAAGTACGTGAGTGAAATTTAATAACTGTAATTTCAGTAAAAAAGTCATGTTCTATTAGCAATAAAACGTTAAATTAGCAATATGCTGGGTAATCAGTCATACGTTTTGTTTGGTATGTATATGTTTGAATGCCATAAATCATTAAAAATTGGTTTAAATAATATATACCTTTTTTTGCACATGTAAAATATCAATGCACTGTACGTTTATTTATTATTTGTTTTTAAATTAGAAGTTACAATTACTATGACGGAATTGTGGAGAATTAAGTTCATAAAAAGAAATTTTGACTATGTCCTATAACCTTTTAAGATTTTCGGATGTCTTAATAAAGGAGGAATTTGGTTAATTGGCGTTTAAAAATATTTATTACTTTATTCTGACTTAAATGCAGGTAATTTATACGTCACCCAGTATGAGAATGACATTATAATCCTAGCTTAAATTACATCATATACGGTCTTCTCTAATAGAGGGAAACGAGATCTAAAAAATGGCCCTTAACGTACAGCCGAAAATTAGGGTTTTAGTGGAATCACAACATGATTTTTCTCCTCCGGAATGTCCTGACCTGTGACAGACTGGGAATGCCCTCAGACATAATGCCTATTGCAACCAATCACAACCGGTTCTACAATGTAGTTTACCCACAAAGGGAGCACTGAAGTCGAAAAACGACCGACCTGCTCCGGGCTGACATCTGGGACTGTGTTGGAGCTGGAATATATCAACAGAGGCCGAGGGCAGAGTTTTCCTTCAGCCTGGGCACTCTCGCAACCATATTTCAAGCGAAGGTATTTGCTTTTGAGATGTGTGCTAGATCGCTGGTTGATCGGCACTGTACACGTAAGACAGTTAAAATATTCTCCGATAGTTAAGCAGCTCCTAAGGCTCTTAAATCCAGCCGGTGCAATTCGAAAACCGTCTGGAATTGCAAGGATGCGCTGACCAAACTGGTCAAAACAATAAGGTTACACTACTGTGGATACCTGGACGCACCGGCCTCGAGGGTAATAAATCCGCAGACCTCCTTGCCAAAAGGGGGGCGGAAACAAAATTCACAGGGCCGGAACCGGACAAAATCTTCGGTACTGGCATGGACTTCCGGGTCTCAGACACTCGAAGGCCTTCATAAGCCCACCAAACCAACAATGTACTGTCAAACTACTGGAGCAATCAAGGGTACACCTTAAAATTCTAGTGGGACTGTAGACGGGACACTGCAGATTGAAATACCACATGCACAAGATCGGCCTAGCGGAAGACGCCGAGTGCAGCATGTGCATGGAGGGAGATGAATCGGCAGAACACATACTGTGTTCGTGCCCAGCAATGGCACGACTAAGATTCGCAATCCTCGGCAATGACACCTTGTTACCGGGGGAGGTGAAAAATCCCTCTCCCAACAGGATCATCAGATTTATTAGAAGTCTGGACCTGGTGGGAGAAATATAAAAGGGTGTGAGCCATAACAGATCGATGGGTCGCGGTGGAAGGGTGTTAAACCCACTAACTTTAAACCTACCTACCTACCTAGATGATTTTTAGGAGCAGATTACGCCTAACGCGAGCCTGGCTTTTTCTTTATTTTTTACAGACCACGAGGGCTTGTATGAAACCCACGTACTAGGTAGCGAATGAGCCGGGTGCGAATTTCTTAAATATAATATTGTGCAGCGTAAGTAACTCCCTTACAACGCACTGTAACATAGCCACAAAGTAACAAAGTCTAATTTGATGCAACGTAGCTATAATATCTTAAACTTTTAACAATGAGCTCCTTAATACAAATACTATAGACCAGGAAAATTCCCTAAAAATAAATCGATTATTCCAGACAACTCGGATCGGGATGCGGTTTTCGACATCTTACTCGGAAAAGTACCAGGAATTAATTGTACCTATGAATAAAGTACATCCCCAAAATTGCATAATTCTTTTAAAAATATACAAAGTCGATAAAATAATGTAAAATAACGTAGAAATTACTTCTCGGGAGCATTTTAAGAGCGCTAATTTTTATTTTCACCTTAAAACACTCCTACGATGCCCAGGGGTGGCTCCGACGATAGGTTCGAGAATCCGGGTCAAAGGTACTCATTGGGGTTTTTGGGGGCGCTGATTCGAAATCGGCCATTGGAACAACCCTATTATCTACGAGGGGTGAATTTTGGCAAAATTGCGAATCTAAAAGAAGCATGATCTTCAAATAAACTTTCTTTATAAACACGCTAAGCCCACAAGATTTTTTGACTAAATTCAAGGAAAAGGAACGACGCAAAGGGAATTCCACGTGTATGAACTGCGTCTACAGTGCCCCGGTGCCCCGCTTTCTTTCGACTCTTGGCGCCCCAATCTTTGCTTTCAATCGATAATGCGATAATATTGTTATAGCAATTTGCCGTGTTTAAAAAAAACAGATTTTTTCTGGGGATCATCCTTCTTCTAAATTCGCAATTTTGCCAAAATTTACCCCCGCACAGCCACTTCCGCCGGGCGAAAGGTTGTTCCAACAATGGATTTCGAATCAGCGCTCCCAAATACCCCCATACCTTTGACCCGGATTCTCGCGACCTATCGTTAAGGGGTGATTTTGTTTAAAATTCACCCCCGTGGAGCCCCCTCTGGGCAACATAGAAGTGTTTCGAGGTCAGATTCGGAATCGACGCGGTCGAAAATCCCCGGGCAGTACCTCTGGTCCAGAATCTCGGGTCTTTTTATGTAGGGTAATTTCGACCAATTTTGGCCAAAATTCATCCCCTTGGTGTTTCCAGGTCAGATTCGGAAGCAGCGCCCACAAAAACCTTCGGGGAGTTATTTTTACGTTATTTTACATTATTTTATAGACTTTGTATATTTTTGAAAGTATTATGCAATTTCGGGAATGCAGTTTATGCACACGAGATGCACTTTGGGTCAATCAGCTCCTTCCTAGTACATTGAATTTCTGCTACTTTCCCGAGTAAAATGTTGAAAACCGCATCCCGATCCAAGTTTTCTGGGAAAATCGATTTATTTTGGTTTAAATTTCCGTAATTTTCCTGGTCAACTAGTACAACGTAACTTTCCAAAGTCTAATGCATTGCAGCGCAGCGTCTGTATTATTTACTTTATAAAACAGATATCTTAACCAAATTTTAAAAATTTAAGCGTTTAAAAGTTAGTTTGTGCGTTGCATTTTTTGCTCTTTGGAAAAGAATATTTGAGTGATTGTAACAATTCAGTTTTATTTTTGTTTTTTTTTTTAATTCAAGACACATTAACCAGACCCTAAAGTCTAAACTAACACTCTTTTTTGTCAGTTAAAAAGGTGTTTTATTATTTCAAAGTAATCTTTTTTTTTATTAGATAAAAAGAAGAGAAAGTTGTGGTTTTGCTCTGGGTTGAGTTGGTTTTTTTAAACGATAAAATCAATATAAGCATAACACATAATTACGATTTCTTAATTATCTTTTACTCTTTATTTTTTTTTACACGGTAAGTATAAAATAATATAAAATAATAAGTATAAAATATCTGATTTTCTATTTTGACTGAATGGTGGTTTAACAACGTGCTTTATATTTTGCATTGCGTGCTTATATTTTTTGTGTGTTTTACATGATAAATACCCCAATAGGTTTTTAAAGGGTTAAATTAAATAATTATTATACCCACCCATTTTTACACACTCAAAGTAATTTTATTTTTAGGCAGTATTTGTACAGGGTATCCGGTTATCAATATAACCCCCCATTAACTTTTTTATTTAACGTTTGGAAAAAATAAGTTCGGTACAAATGTTTTAAAATAATGTTTTTAGAAAACTTCCTCATTCTTGTACAGGGTGTTTAAGAAAGTCTGGACGTGTTCCTACTATCTTATTTTAAATGAGTCCCTTTATTTTTTAATTGAGATTTACATTCTCCTTGAAATTCTAAACATTTTTGATGTAGCATACCCTATGTCTGATTTCAATAGTTACATCACAAAATGCAAAAACTCGTAAGCTTTATCATTATCACGCAATATCGCTACGTTTGTTGATTTCATTAATTGGCCATAAAATTTGACATATCTGTCAAATAAATATATTTAGTTTAAATTTAGTTACTAACTAATTTAGCTACAACTCTTTCGCAGCCATACATGCCTTTGAGCCCTTTTTTGATATAATTATTCTTAACATAAAATTTATAAATGTCTTTCCTATCTTGTTTAGAATAATCTATAGTTAAATAATATTTTACCAAATAATTAAAACTAATGTCAGTGTAATAGAGAGTCATTTGACGGATGTGTCAATCTTCATAATTAATTGATGCAATGAATAAACCTAGCAATCTAGCATGATAGTGATAATGCTAATGCCTATGCTACGTTTACAAGCTTGGCAAGTCGCGACAAGGCTCCACAAAACGCAAGCGCGTAAACGAGATGCTTGGCTTGGCTTGCGTGAGCTTGCAGGAGCTTGCCGTCGAACCCGGCTGGTGTCGGTTTTGGAACACAAATCAAAGAAGTTTGCGGTGTCCGGAACGAAACTAACGCACTTGCAAGCGTGAAAACGGCATCCAAGTAGTTGTAAAGGCTTGGAGCTTGTCGGCGCTTGCCATACCATGGCAAGCGTGTAAATGTAGCTTTATAGTTTTTAGTTTCTTGCATTTTGCAATGGAACCATTAAAGTCAGACACAGGGTATGCTACATAAAATATGTTTTGAATTTTTAGGAGAATGCAAATCTCAAATAAAAAAATAGGGGACTTATTTAACATAAGAGAGTAGGACCACGTCCAGACTTTGTCACGGTTAGTTTTTATTTCTACGTTTGTTTTTAATAATCTAGTTTGTTTACCTTAATGCAGGTCGGTTTTCATTTTTTTTGCAGTTTATTTTTGGCAAAAGGCTCCAAATTTGATTGTAATTGCCGGGTTACTTCTGTTTTTCTATCGTATTTGGTATTCTACCTTATGCTTTACGTTGCTTTTACCCCTCGTAGTATTATGTACTAAAAAATTAACATTGTTATTTGGGCAGCGTGGGTAGGCAACTCAAAATGCGTAACGACGTTCCGATTCAGAGGCGAAAAAATTCCTAGAATTAGCAGCGATGCGCGTGCGCCCACTGATGTTTTTGAGAAGGACAAAGGGCCGGCCATGTTTTGGCACTTTCACGTCATTCTTCAAGGCGAGAACTAGGAGAATTTGCAGCTAACGGTATTCAAGCCATCTTTATAGGATTTGTGCTGCAAATTTCCCAAAAATCTTTCCCGATTTAAGTTACCTTTGGTTTTGTGTGGATTTTGTTGGTTTGCGTGCCTTTTTGGCTGTTTCGGGAAAGAAATCTGCATTGCAGGACTTGCAGTTCGACGCCGCAGGGATCACGTGTTGGTGGAAAATACCCCTTAACATCTTGGGTAAGTTCTTCTAGACTTATTCTAACTGAGCATTTTCCGTATAAAACGGTACATTAATACATTTATTTGGGTTTTCTTAAGACGCGCTGGTGGTTCAGGGGATTTTCATTATTTTTTTTTTATATTACGTCATGCGTTGGGCAAGTCGAATTTCAGTAAGAATTATTTATTAATTACCCTAATTACACCAATTTAAGGGGTTTGTTGTGGCCAATTTTTTGCGAAAATCGCAGTTTTATTGAATTATTCTTTTTTGTTGTTTTTTTTGACAGTTACGTTAATTGGCTACTCTAATTAGCGTTAAAGTTTTAATAAATCGCCGTTAGATGGCGCTTGTGTATATATTCTTTGTTTCTTTTAGTATTAATTAATTTTCTGGGGTTAAATTACCTTCTTTTGGTAATAAATTTTTAATTACTAAGTTTTCTTGTCATAATTTTTCTTTTTGAGACTTTTATTCAGGGTATAAGTATCTGGGTGACTGTTCGAGACCATTTATTATTTAAATTGTCAATTTAGTAGGCGGAGAGGCTTTTGTTATACTTAACAAAAATTAGTTATTTATTTTTTTACCTTATTTAATTATCATTTATCAAGATATTTAAGTTATTTTTATTTTGTGGTATCTTCAATTCTACAACAGATGTTTTTTAAAAAAAAATGCAAACAAGTAAATATATCGTCATTGAACTATTTAAATTATAATAAAAAAACCTACTTATTATTTGTTTTGCCAAATAAAAATAAAGATCATAAATATGTTTTCTTTACCACGATTAAATACAATCGTATGGATATAATAATATTACCTTTTATTTTACACTAGAAGTGATTGTTAATTAACTTTTTTTGGTAGCTAGGGAATATGTTCTTTTTTTTTTGTGCCAATGGAAAAGGGCATAATTTTTTTTTTTGTAAACTAGTTTACTGAAACAATTTTATTTTATGTTGTCTTTACTTAATGGGATTGTTTTTTTTTTATGATTAATTAACGTTGCTTACTTAATAAGTAATTATTTTTTTTTGTTTATGAAAGGTCTCGAAACCAAGCACCAGACTTTAAATTTTTCCTTTTTATTAACTTTTTTAATAAAAAACCCCATACAGTATGGGATTTGAGGGAATTTTCTTGGTTTTTTTTTTTTAAGTCGCATAATTATCTTACGTTTTTTGGGTTTTAATTAGATTGAATTTTGTGGGTTCTTCGGACGGGCCATTTTCACATGGGCCATTAATTTAATTTTGAAACAGTTTTCTTTTTGGTTTGGAGGGGCCAACAATTTGGTAGAAGTTCTCTTTGGGAGGGTCGAGATAGTGACCATTTAACTGGTCAATGTGTTGTCTGTAGTTTTGGACACCATCGTCTTCACGGTGTAGTGGCGGGGCAACACGCTTACCCTGGAATGACAAAAACAGGCAACATTATGATTAACTAACTAAAAATTTTTTTATTTAAAACCCTTTTAAATTTAGAATTTAGGACTCTACCGGTTAAATTTTTACCATATTGTTTTAAATTTTTGCGGCCTTTTTCTTATTTTTATAGTAATATATTTTTTTTTTTTTGAAAAATCTTATACCCTTATTGGTTTTAAAATTTTGGCACCTGGTCATTTAATTATTGTTTAATTAAATGGGTTTTATTATATATTTTTTGATATTTTATATATTTTTTGAAATTGTAGACTTACAGTTTTTTATTTATTCTTTTCACCAGTATAAAAATTTAAGGTTATTGACCCATTACCATTTCATTTTTATATATTATATATATTTTTGTAAACTTTTAAATTAAAAAATTAAAATTTTGTAATTTCATAATCAGGCATTCACCATTTTATTTTTATTATTTTTTTGTGTAAACTTTAAATTATAAATTAATAATAAATTCAATTAACTATTTGTTTTAAATATAGTGTTTTTTTTGGGCCTGCCTAGTGTCTCCTTTTTCTAATGTTAATATTGTTTAGTAAAATTTTTCATCTTTGAGTGGTAGTAAAGTTGAACGGGGAGTCCCCAATTAAATCTTGGAAGGTCTCTGCTGGGCCCTTGGCACCAAAAGCAGTGGCGCCCAGTTTAACCCCCCTACTCTCCGGCAAAGGGAGTTAGGGCATTTTTAACGCTCACTCTGCTACTCACCTTAACTTTACTGTACCTTTGCTATTTAATTGTTATTAATTTTATTTAAAAAAAAATATAAAAAAAAAAATTAAAAAATTTTTTTTTAAAGGCTCCCAAAACGGCCAAAATAAAAGTTGGAAAGTGTTTTTAGGCTAAAACACTTGGGCTAAAGCAATTGCGTGACAACTTTCTGAAACACCCTGGGTGAAAAGAAGTTTTTTAAAAAATTTATTTTGAACCCCCAAACTTTTATACTAATATAACTATATAATATTAATACTGAATTTTCAACGGTGCGTTGTTATCGATTAGATTTTAAAGTGACAAATAAGAGTTAAAAGGGGCGTTACTTGTGGTGCTCAATATTAAATTTAGAATATTTGCTGCCGGGTTTAGCCTATTTCTCCCCAGTTCCCTCAACTATGTCCGAGTGTCGAAACGTGCATGTTTTTAACACCATTTAGATAACACGATAGAGCCGCTACGGATCACTACTTCTGAATTACCTATTTTGACGTCTGGTAATTACGTGGTCTTATCTCAAGATCACCCATCAAATTATAATCCACGCCCAATGTTGCCTAAGTTGCGTAATCAAATAGAAACAACAATTGAATGCTTTACCATCATGGAAAAAAAGTATTAGCCATAGATCGAGGCACATCTTATACAGGGTGTTTTAAAAAACGCGGCAATATTTATACTATTTTATATAAAAAAAATTTCATAAATATGGGCCCGGAAATGTATTGTTTCCGTTATACAGGGTAATTTTTTTTTGTTAAAATGGTTTTTAAAAAACGTTTTAAATACTTTTGACCGATTTTTTTTTAATATGTCAGAGTTATTTTTTTCTAGTAAACAAAGCCAGATACAACGAAAATTTAGAAGAAAAAAAAAATAAATTTTTAGTTACCTAGTCTAAAAAACATATACTTTTTTTACCAAAAAATTTGTTGGGGATGACCCTTCTGTCGCCAATGGAGTTAATAATTATGATATAGTTGGGCCCCTCAACTCGGTCCATTTTTTAAGAAAAAATTAGCAGTGTATCTTAAAATAACCTGAAAATATTTATCTTTTCTGTACCGTTTCTATGAAATGTGTAATAAAGTTTTAATAATTTATTCTGCTTTTCTTAATTAACACAGTCCATTTTAACTAAAAGTCTGTACTGACATTTTCTTAAAAAAAAACTCGTCGAATACAAGGCCAACCAAAAAGGTATTAAAATTTTTAGGAAAAAAAGTTAACAGCTTTTTTAACATATATATATATATATATATATATATATATATATATATATATATATATATATATATATATATATATATATATATATATATACATATACCTATATATATATATATATATATATATATATATATATATATATATATATATATATATATATATATATATATATATATATATATATATATATATATATATATAAATATCCCAATTTTATTTGTAACATATTTAGTTCCTACTACTGGCATTGCAAATAAAAGAACTGATACAAGGCAAAGAAATAAGAGTGTCATTATTGTAAAAGAAATTTTAAATAAAAATTATTCTTTAATAATTGTTTTATTTTTAAAATTAGCAGACTTCTTGTAATATTATAGGTTTATAAATAAATAGCGATCCTATTAAAATAAAAAATAAAAGCAATACAAAAATACTTTAAATGCAATTAAAAGTTTTGTGTTCCAGACAAAGATCTGCTATACTTCCAGTAATGTTACTTTGTAGGAAACAAACTAAAAAACAACAATTTTAAAACTCGTCGAAAACAAAGAGTTTCAGTAAATGTCACGACATTGGGCGACCAAACTTAAAATTTTTCTGAAGGAGTTTGAAGGTATCTCTTACAGATAAAGTAAACTATTTTGTACCCCTTTGTTTGAGTTTAATGGTCTTGGAAAGAAGAGAAATAAAAATAGTTTAAAATCAGGCATGTTTCGTTTTTTCTGGAAATTGAAAAACAAAATTCGGTATATGGATATAATATAAAATTTGCTTATTCTAACGTACTCATTTATTTTAGAGCACTTTAAGTCTTACCAAAAATAAACTCTTCTTTTAATTTTAATAATTATGTTTTACTTTACATTTTTTAACAGGAAAAAGTGTGGCTAGTCAAGTTGAGAATATCTTGATACAAGTAATTTTGGCTATTAAAAAAGTTTACATTTGAAATTATTTTAACAAATATTTTAATTTATAACTTGGTTAGTTATAAAAATATACCAAAAATAAAAGTTTATAGTATATTTGTAATAATAAAAATTAAAAAAATCAATAACATCTTTGTCTTAGTCTTACTACTACGCTAATATTATATACAGTGAGAGTCTCTAACTTGAAATAAATTTACTAAACCAAGCAAGGTTTAATTTTTAGTAGTAATACCTAGTTATTACATTAAATTATTTAAACTCTTTTGTTTTAAAGAGAATAGATGGATAGTAAGTAATAAAATTCTGGTAAATAAATAGTTTTACTAATATGATTTAATTTAAAACATTAATTTTCCAGGAAAATAAAGCAAATATTTTGTCTACTCTAGTTAAGTCTTCCCACCGTAATGTATTAATAAAATGTAGTAGGCATAAATTATATTAAAGGACCTGTTTAAAATCCAAATTTAAAGAAGTTTTGCAGTCTAGGTCACTAAAGCTACCTACCATACTGCTTGTTTTTGTAGAAAATATATAAAATAACTTTTTTGAAATGCCAAACTTTTTTTTTATATTCTGTGCAAAGTAATTATTTTTAAATCTTTTTTACATTAATGAATTTTAAAAGAAAAATTGCGAGATAAACCATTTCTTGTTATCTAGTTACCATGAAATGTTTAAAAATGTACTGCGTTGTCATGTTTTTTTTTTTCAGTTTTTACTCTTTGTTATATTTAACAATTGTTAAGTCCATTGCTTTTAACAACGCGATCATTATTTTGTTTAGGTTTGTCTTAAAAATATATTATGGATTAACACTATTTTCATATTAACCATTCTAAAAGCAATATATAAAGAGACCTATAACAATTATTTAATTTTTCCAATAATATTTTAACATTGTAATAAAAAATAAATAATGTATTTTCTAAAATGACGTTAAAGCAAATAAAACTAAATTATAAGAAATAAAAAAATACAATCCTAATAGAGTCTAATTTAATTTTTAATTGGTGATAAAAAAATTTGTTATTAAATAGTAAACTCGGATATCTTGACGTCCCATATTAATTTTTTTAAAACACTCAAATACTGATATAGAGAAAATTAAAGAAAAAGAAAAAATTGATCGCAACGGTTTAAAAAAAAGTTTTTTTTGTTTAGTGGGTTGTTTGTTGGCATCTTTTTTTAATTTTCGCAAGGTAATTCATTCAGTGCAATTAAATTTACTAAATATTTTTTATTTAATATTGTGTAACATAATCAATGTACATACAATTCATTATAAAACCAGAAAAAACATATACCTGTCAAATAACAGAAACTTTCTTTTTTTTTTTTTTAATTCGGTTAAACAATATGTAAGTAGGGTTTTAGAGGTATTTCAAAGTAAATTTTGGATTTATAAAGGTGTAAAGAACCATAGAATTGTATTTAAAGTTTTGACGAAGCATGCTTTTGTTAAACCTTCACATCTTTGTTAAGTGCAATTTCATGTTAAAACAAATCTTAGAAATTATTTTAAACATGTCATTACGTGCTAATTTAATTTAGGCCAAATGATGTTCCCCTGGGTTTTACTGAAAGAAAGGTGTGCTTTTTCGCAAATGCCATATTATATTTAAAGAACAATTTTTTTTGCTAATAGCTGACCCACTTGAATGTTTTTTAAGAGGCGAGGAATTTGGTTTAGTGTTTTAATGCGATTTTCTAAAAGATTCAAAGTATAAAAAAATAATCTGTCTTTGCATAATTTACTTTAATTTTAATAAGGTTTTACAAAAACACAAAATTTTTAATGTTGTGTGCTTTAAAGGGACTAATATTAAAATATAAAATAAAACAATAAATACTATTTTGTTAAAGTCCCTTAACAAGTAAAAACTTGCATGCAAGTTTGTATTACACATATACGTAGTATTTCATATCTGAGCCACTTTTAATATTAAATATCCCCCAAAATTTTAAACCAATACTAAATAGGATTTAATTTTTATAACGAATTTCTTTTTTTAGGTACCTTTAATACTAAACCCTTTATTCAAATATCTTTATCAAGCGCATTAAATGGGCATTTTTAGAATAAAACAGTCCAAAAAAGTGATTACTGGGCTAAACAAAAATAATACCATGAACAAAATGATTTAATTTCTTTAAATGTAGTTCTAAACAAGAGTAATTTTTAAGACTAAAAATCTTTATTTTTTTAATAAAAACAAGATCATATATTCTTGGCGAAAACCTAGAGAACAGAAAATTTTTCAGGCATTGAAAATATCCCTTATTGTATTCTTTAAAACAAAACACGTATGAAAGAATTTTAACGTTTTTTAAAATCAATCTTGTCTGCAGCTAAAAATATTTTTTTGGGGGGGGTAATATTTCTAGTTTGGGGGGGGAAAACCAAAAAAAAATTACAAAATACAGAGATTTTCTGTGACTATAAAGGAACATACCATATCTGTTTGTTGTTCAGAAAAAGTGTGCTTTATTTTACGTTCTTTAACCTACATAAGTGCTTTCATTAAAGGCGTACACAAAAAGTTTAAAATTGTACCACAACTAACCACAAATAACTATTAATCTGCAGTAATGCCAGAAAAAAAAACTGCTTTAGATTCCTTAAGTTCTTTTTAATATTGTTTTTCGAAATAGCAGGGAGAGAACTTTTTATTTTGTGGCTGAACGAAAATGATAAGTTTTAATAAAATGTTATGACCAAAACCCCCCTTTTTTAAACCCCCTATAAACTTTGGTAAAAAAAGGGAAAAATACGAAAATTTTTTAAAAGCAAAAAAAATTTTTTTAAAAACTCCCTTAGTACGCTCCTAAATATATACAGGATGAAAAAAGAAAGATGCTCATGTTTTTAATGGGCAAAAAGAGGACTAAAATAAGTCAAAAAAAAACCCCAATATAATTCAAAAGTTTTTTTTTCTGAAATATGCCTTTTAAATTTTAAAAAACGGGGGAACACCCCGCCCGTCGAAGCGGCGGGTCTCAACTTCGAATTTTTTGTGATTTTTTTGGGGGGTGTTTACATTTTTTTAAAGAGATGTTCATTCATTTACATACAAATAATAAAAAAACTCGCTGCAACTTTTTTTAAAATTTTTAATTTTTAAAAAAAAAAAATCAATAATGGTTTGGTTTTTTTTTAATTAAAAAAAAATTTTATTTTCCCAAAGGGGAAACCCAATATCCTTTTTTAAAAACACAACTTATTATGCTTTAAAACAGCACTTTTTTTGTTTTGCTTAAAGAATAAGATTTCTCGGTCCCACATTCCGTTTTCCCCCGTCTTTAGTAGGTACACTTGCAATACGTTTGTCTTGAATGTAAAAATCGGAAAATTTTTTTTTTCCCCATTCAAAAACAAAAAAAAAAGTCGTGGGGGGTCGGTAACCCCTTTTTACGACTGATTTTTTTTTTAAAAAAGGGATTGTCGTTCCCAATTTTTTTTTTTAAATTTTTTTAAAGGGGGGGCAATTGTTAAAAAATTTTATTATTTTTTTTTTTTTGTAGACTAAAACTTTTAAAAAAATTTAAATTTATTTTATTATCAAATGAATCTACTGATAAGCATTAAAACAAAATTTCCCCGTTGTTACGGTTTAGAAATAACTGCTTTCAAAGGGGAAAAAAATTTAACATCGTTTAGAAAAAAAAACGTCAATTTTTTTACACATATGTCATATTAATTTTTTGACTTATTTTGAACTCCACTATTTCCCCCAAAATGATTGAGCATCAAAAATTTTTCACCCTGTTTTATAAAGGGGGGGCCCCCAATGGGGAAAACCCGAGCAACAGCAGATTTTTAGGTCAAAATAAAATTTTTAAAACAAATTGTTTTTTTTGAAAGTTAAAAGATAAAGGGGGGTTTAAAATTTTAATTTTTTTTGTTTTCCAATAATTTTTTTCCAAATGACCTACGGGGAAATTTTGGGGGGCCCGGGGGTTTTTTTTTTGGGAGAAACCCGGGTTTTCCCCCCTTTTTTATTTTTATTGAGAGGGGGCTTTTTGGGCCCAAATTTTTTTTTTTTTTTAAATGCAATTTTTTGGGGGAATATTGACCTGTTTGGAAAAAAAAATTATTAAACCATCTTTTTCAAAAAAGTATACTTTTTTTTTAAAAAAAAAAAAAAGCCGTTCTCGAGATAAAAAGCACTTTTTTAAAAAGGGGGTTGCAAATTTTTTTTGGGAAAAAAAAATTTTTTTCCCCAAAAATTTTTTTTTTAAAAACGCTTTTAAAAAAAAAGGGCTTCCAGGGCACAAAACCCAAAATGCCTCCAACCCCCAAAATCACCCCCCAAAAATCCCCAAAACCCCCCCGGGGGTTTGAGGGGGATTTTGGGGGTTTAAAGGGGCCCCCTTTTTCCCCCAAAAATTTTAAAAAAAAAGGGGGGTTTTAAATTTTTACCATCAAAGTTTAAAAAAAAAATTGAATAAAATTTATTTTTTCCCCCAAAAAAAAAAAGTAAAATGGTTTATTAAATTTCAAATAAAGTATACATTTTTTCGAAAAAACTTTAGCTTTTTTTTAAAAAACGGAAAACAATAAAAAAGTTTGTTTCTGAGGGGGGGGAGGGGGGGGGCCCTTTTAAAAAACCCCCAAAAACGTGGAAAATTTTAAAAATTTTTTTCCCAAAAAACCCCCCCGATCCCAAAAATTTTTCCGCTTGAAAAAAGGTTAAAGTTTTTGGGGAAAAGAAAGCAAAATTTTAAAAAAATTTAAAACCCTGTATCTTTTTTTTATTATTAATTTGGGGGAAACAACTTTTTCTAAATTGCATTACTTTTGCCCCCCGGAATCTGCTGTCCCCCTTGTCCCTTTTCGGGGAAAACCCTATATATATATATATATATATATATATATATATATATATATATATATATATATATATATATATATATATATATATATATATATATATATATATATATATATATATATATATATATATATAATAAAGTTATATTATTTGTAGCTTGTAATTGTGAGATTTAAAATTTTATTTTTTGTGTTATTTATAATATGATTAAAGATTCATTTAGTTTTAAGGAATTCATTGATTCTGTTAAAATTCCTACAGACCATAAACTAGTGTCACTTGATGTCGTTTCTCTTTATACCAATATACCTAATGATTTTTTATATCAAATAATTGGGGAAAAAGGGAACTTGTTAAAGAACATACTTCACTTAATGAAAATACCTTTATCGAAGCAATAAATTTAACACTTACTAACAATTATTTCCAACATGAAGACAAATTTTATCAACAATTAGACGGTTGCGCGATGGGTTCCCATATCTTCCTGTTGCCAACTTGTTATGGAATACTTAGAAGAAAAATACAAATAATATCAGCTTTTCCAAAACCTTTCTTTAAAGATATGTTGACGCTTTAACAGCATTACCATCAAGTCAAGTAGATACCATAATTTATTTCAATAATTTTCACCCTAAATAAATTTACGCAAATCGAAATTAATAATGAAATTAATTTTCTCGACTTAACCTTAATAAAAGTGAAAATGGAATACCTTAAAACTAAATGGTACACAAAAAATCTTGGTCAGGAGTTATTTAAATTATAACTCAAATCACCCAATTTCACAAAAAAATAGTGTAATAATTGGTTTAACTGATAGGGCATTAAAATTAACTTCAAGAACTACGTCCAAAATTTTAAAAAAGTTAGAAACACTTTGAAAGAAAATAATTTTCCCATAAAACAAATAAAAAAATCATCAAACAACGCACTTTTAAATTTTACAAAATAAAAATAATACTAAAAATATCACAGTTACTGACAGGGTAAAAAAATATGTTGCCATGCCATACTCCCAGGAATTGTCCGAAAAATAAAATATATTCTGGCAAAACATGACATAGTTGTATGCCAAAAGGGGCCCAAAACCTTTTATCATCATAACACCCTTAAAGAGCCAAGTCCCTAAGAAAAAAAAAAGTCAAACCTGGTTTACTCAATTCCATGTTTAAATTGCCCAAAAAAATATATTGGTAAAACAACACAATATCTTGATAGCAGACTTAATGGGCACAAATATACGAAAAACGCTTCTACAGCTCTACACAAACATGAAGCAAATTTGAAACATGAATTTGATTTTAAAAACACTGCAATTCTTACCCAAGAAAATCATCACCAGAAACTTTTAATTAAGGAAATGATTCACATAAAAAAAGAACCACAAGCTCTCAATGACAAACAAGATATCAGCAACCTCAGCCACATATATCATAATCTAATATGTTAACCATCCTAACCCCTAATTTTTAAACCAACCTGTATATAAATTTTGTAAATTACTTTTATAAATTAAATCTAAATAAAAAAATAACAAATAAAATCAACATTACTTTTCTTATAAATCTAAAATTCCTAATAACAAAAAATAAAATATAAGCGTTTTTTAACATATTCTAAGTTATTTGTACCAATACAATTTAAATAGTCCGATTACCAAGATGTTTCTTCGAGGTGCGTATTTTAAAAATTAAAAATTATTAAAACAATGTTTTTAAATGTATATTAAATCATCGTAGTGCCATTGTAAGTCGTGTATGTTTTTGTTGTTTGTTTTTCTTTTATGTATATGTAAAATCTATGGTTAATTTTATTCCGTTTTTAGGTTGATAACCAAAAATAAATGTTTTTTTGAAAAAGCCCAATATAATGGGCGAAACGTCAAAGTAATGTGTTTCCTTAAATAACAAATAACAAAAAACCTATACCCAAGAAACAAGAAACTTATTATATATATATATATATATATATATATATATATATATATATATAATATGTATATATATATATATATATATATATATATATATATATATATATATATATATATATATATATATATATATATATATATATACAACAAATACAATGTACTTTTTAAAGAACAGAATTGCGGCATAATAGTTGATATTTTTATGTAAAGAAAACTTAACGATATTAAAAGTTTGAATGTAATTTCTGCATGTTACTTTAATTTTGTTTAAAACCATTAAACTCTCCAAACTTTGCAATAAGTATAACTTCTTTAGGACTTTTGAAATGCTGTTGTTAAAAAGAAGACGATTTTTCTTAAGTTTAAGTTGTAAAATACTTAATGTTTTATAACACCACTTTAATGAAAACTTTAGAAGTTCATTATGTGGTCATTCTAAAAGTGGATAGTTTTTACTAAAGTTTACCTTTTTATTTTCTGCGAAAGCTTGGTTACTTTATTTTAAGGAAAGTTGTAACTCCTGGTAATAAAGATTTTTTAAAAACCTCTAATTATTGATTTGATATAGACTACCATTAATTTAATTTACTTTTAAATACAAGAAATATTTGAAATTTTTGCAAATTAATGTTGCCTTAATTATGATTTAAATACCGTAGTTACTTACTTTTTTTAGTTGCGATACAAAAGAAAATATTAGTCTAAATGATGCCGAAAACAGAAATCTTTAAACAGTTGGTACAAATGCTAACATTTACGCACATACATATCTCTAATATGTAATAATAGTTAACACTTTTAACAATGCGAGGACACTCACGCATTGACATATGTTATAGCAAGTTAAAATTGAAATCTGTGGTTAGTTGTGGTTAGTTGTCAATTAACACACCACACCACCTTTTTTGTCTCTTTGGGAATTATAAATACACCAGTCAAACAACCTAATATGTCATTTATGACATTACGTCATAAAGCCGTAGGAATTTTTTAACTTTTTAATTTTTTTTTTTAATCATTTAGTTTAATATTCTATTTTTCGTTTTAATTGTTTCTTGGCAACGGTGGCCGATTTGCCACCAAAATGTAGATTGGGGTTTTTTTAGGTTTTTTGGGGACCTCTTCTACTTTTTTGTTGCAGGAGATCTGAAAGTACATAGAGATCAATAGGGCTGAGCAGGCTCAGTTCGTTATACCCCGGACCTGGACGGAAGTGGTCCCTGGGTATAAACTTTCTAAAAAACTTTATGGCGAGCAATCCCAAAAAAAACTGAAGCGCTACTTAGTGCCTCAAGAGTAAATAATACTGACGTAAATTTAAGTCAGGGGACCTGACTAGTCATCTTAGATGATAAAAAGTATTCAAACTGAAGCACTGACCAAACCTACAGACACAAGTCCAGAGTAGGTATGTAGGTAGGTTTAAAGTGAGTGGGTATAACATCCTTCCACCGCGACCGATCGGTCTATTGTGGCTCACACCCTTTTATATTTCTCCCACCAGGTCCAGACTTCTAATAAATCTGATGATCCTGTTGGAAGAGAGATCTTTCACCTCCCCCGGCAACAAGGTGTCATTTCCGAGGATTGCGAATGTTTGTCGTGCCATTGCTGGGCACGAACACAGTATATGTTCTGCCGATTCATCCCCCTCCATGTACATGTGGCACTCGGCGTCTTCCGATAGGCCGACCTTGTGCATGTGGTATTTCAATCTTCTGCAGTGTTCCGTGTACAGTCCCACTAGAGTTTTAAGGTGTCCCCTTGATTGCCCCAGTAGTTTGACAGTACATTGTTGGTTCGGTGGGCTTATGAAGACCTTCGAGTGTCTGAGACCTGGAAGTCCATGCCAGTACCAAAGATTTTCTCTTTAGTGTCCAAGCTAATATGAACTGCTTGGCCATTCCATAAGATATACCGATGACCGGTTCCGGCCCTGTGAATTTTGTTTCTATAGCCCCTAGGCCGGTGTGTCCAGGTATCCACAGTAGTGTAACCTTATTGTTTTGACCCAGTTTGGTTAGCGCATCCTTGCAATTCCAGACGGTTTTCGAATTGCACCGGCTGGATTTAAGAGCCTTAAGAGCTGCTTGACCATCGGAGAATATTTTAACTGTCTTACGTGTGCAGTGCCGATCAACCAGCGATCTAGCACACATCTCAATAGCAAATACCTTCGCTTGATATATGGTTGCGAGAGTGCCCAGGCTGAAGGAAAACTCTGCCCTCGGCCTCTGTCCATATATTCCAGCTACAACACCATCCTTGGTTTTGGAGCCATCGGTGTACCAACAGATTTCAGCCCGGAGCAGGTCGGTCGTTTTGCGACTCCAGTCCTCCCTTTGTGGGTAGACTACACTGTAGGGCCGGTTGTAATTGGTTGCTGTAGGCATTATGTCTGAGGGCATTCCCAGTCTGTCACAGGTCACAATTCCAGAGTGGTGGCAATTCACAGCCGCCAAACTATAAGAAAAAATATATCTCAACTGGAACGTGGCTCGCTGATCTAAAGGAAGAAAAAGACTTGCTAGTTTTTTGATCTTCCACCATCTTTCAAGCTAAAATTTATGTAATCAATAAGTGTGTACCGGGTGTGCCAAAAAATGCATACGGGGAGCAAGTATCTACATCCTATCGGACAGTCAGACCGCCTTAAAGGCTTTAGCTTCATACTGTTTTGATTCAAAGCTTGCCTGAAAAGCCGACCATCTCTTAACCAACTTATAAACAATCAAATTTTTCCAATGTGGGGCCAAGACATGAAAGAGTGGAAGGCAATGAAATTGCCGACCAACTAGCTAAAGTGGGTACACGGGCCCCGTTTTATATATCGGAACCTTTCTACGGCACAACTAGAGGTCACCTGTTGAAAAAACTCGAAGATTTAGAAAAAAAGCAAAAAGATACCTATTGGAATGACTCTGCAGGCCAAAGAACAGGCAAGGGAGTCATCTCACAATTGCCTAAGCATGCTAAGAATCTATTTGAGCATTAAAAAAATAAACTTAGGATAGTCACTAACTTCCTGACAGGGCGCGGCCATGTAAGGCAGTCACCTTGAAAAGATGGAAAAGACTAACAATAAACGCTGTAGATTTTTGGACATATTGAGCGAAACCGCGGCACATACAGGGTGTAAAAACTATGATGTTCACGATTTTAATGGGCGATAGTGGAGCTCAAAATAAGTTGAAAAAGCCAAAAACATATAGGTCAAAAGGTAACTTCACTAACTAAACTTTTAAAGTTTAAAAAAATTGGTAACACCGCTCCCGTTTCAACGAAGCGAGTCAAGCGTTTTTTGCGAGTTTTGCATATTTACACTTTTTTAAGGAGATGTTTATTTATATACAAATAATAAAAATTACTTTTTGCAATTTATTTTGATATTTAATTTGAAACTAAATTTATGTAAAAAACAATACATTACTGTTTGGTAATATTTGTAATTAAAAAATAATTGTACTTACCACAAATAGGCTAAATATTCCTTTTTAGAGCACAAATTATTATGTTTTAAAATAGCACGTTTTTATTTTGCTTAAAGAATGGGATTTTTCGGTTACACACATCTCGTTTTCTAAAGTCTTGGACACTACAGTTTTAAATTTATAACATATCCGCATTTTTCCCGATTTAAAAACAACCAAAAATAACCTAGACTTAACTAAGACTTCTAGCCAGGTAGCTCTGTTGCCAATTGTTTTTTTACATTTTTAACTGGGAAAAAAATTATTATTAATATTTATTATTATTTTTTTATTTGTAGATTGAAACATTTAAAACTTACTTTATTTTATTAGCATATGAATCTACTGTTAAGTAAGTTATTAAGACTAAAGTTTCAGGTTTTCAGAAATAATCGCTTTCAAAGTTCAAACTTTGACATCGTTTAGACAAAAATCTGTCAAGTTTTGACACATATGTTATATGAGCTTTTCCACTTGTTTTGAGCTCCACTATCGCCCATTAAAATTATAAGCATCATACTTTTTACACCCTGTATACTAGGCAAATGCATGGAATTGACACGCGAAAGGCTAACAAATCAAGAAGGAGTATTTTTGACTCCAATAAATTTAAAATGGTTTTCTGTCTAAAACATTTTTAAATTTGAGGAAGTGGGGCTATGTCAAGATTCTTCATTATATGCTGATAATTTGGTAAAGATTTTTAACCCTTGCTAATCGATGCTGTTCATGTCCAAATTTTAAAATTAAAAAAAATCTATGACGCATTCTGTTTGCTTCAGTCAAACCCAATAACGTTAAGTAATATTGCAAGCAAAAATAGTCCTATGATATTTCTTGATATCGGCAAGGTAAAAGAGAATCACATAATCACTGCTGGAATTCTGAAATTTGGACATGCGGAATTGATTTGCTAGAATTAAAAACCTTTTACTCTAAATTTTCTTCATGTATTAAAGACACATATAGTCGAGGAAACGAAGAAATGTCCAAGGATTTTTTTGTGTAGTAAGATGGATTTAAATGCGGTTTTTTGCATTCGATTAGTATGAACGTCTACAAACTTTGTGAAAAAATGTTATTAATGGGAAATGAAAAGCTGTCTTTGTATAATAGAAAAATGGTATTTTTGAAATGCATTTAAAAGTTTGCAATAATAAAAAATTTATAACTAGGTAAATAATGATGAAAATGATCCCGAATTTGTTTCTCGGGGGTTTTCGAGGTCGCTGTACGCGAATATGACATTGGCAAGGGCCTACGGACTACCTGGTGCGCACTAAGGATGGTGTAAACGTCGTCTTTTGAAGTTTTACAACAATTCCTTCTAACATTAACACAATTTTGTTACCAGGAGGTTTTCGGGGTCGCTGAACACGAATATGACATTAACAAGGGCCTACAGAGTACTTGGTGCGCCCTAAGGATTATGTAAACGTCTCTTCTGGAGTTTTACGACAAATCCTCCTATTATCAGTCCAATTTATTTACTTGGGGGTTTTTGTGGTCGCTGAACACGAATCTGACATTGACAAGGGTCTACGGAGTACCTGGTGCGCGCTAAGAATGGTGTAAACATCGTCTTCTGGAGTTTTACGACAGTTCCTCCTAATATCAGCCCAATTTTGTTTCTGGGAGGCTTTTGAGGCCCTTGCCAATATTTTATTCGTTTTCAGCGACCACAAAAAACCACCGAGTAAAAAAATTGGGGCGATATTAGCAAGATTTGTCGTAAAACTTCAGAAGACCACGTTTATACCATTTTAGCACGCACCAGGTCTCCGCAGGCCCTTGTCAATGTCATATTCGTGTTAAGCAACAACAAAAACCTATTGAGTAAAGAAATCGGGCTGATAGAAGGATTTTTCGTAAAACTCCAGGAGACGACGTTTACATCATTCTTAGCCGCACCAGGTATTTCGTAGATCCTTGTCAATGTCATATTCGTGTTTAGCGACTTCGGAAACCCCCGAGTAACAAGATTGGGTTGATATTAGGAGACGTTGTAAAACTCCGAGAGACGACTCCTACCCTATCCTTAACGGGCACCAGGTACTCCTTAGGCTTTTGATAATTTTATATTCGTGTTCAGCGACCTCGAAAACCCTCGAGTAACAAATTCGGGCTTATTTCCATCAATATTTACCTAGTTATAAATTTTAAATTATTGCAAACTTTAAAATGCATTTTGGAAATAAATTTTTCTAATGCACAAAAAAATCAGTTTTTTATTTCCCATAAATTAGATTTGTTCACAAAGTTGTAGACGTTCATACGAATCGAATGCAAAAAAACGCATTTAAATCCATCTTGCTGCACAAAAAAAACCCTCGTAAGGCCTATTTTTGTGCTACGTTTCCTCGACTAATAATCAATGTAAATAAAATAAAATAGGGTTTATTTTTTAAGTAAACTTTTGTTATTTAAAATCTCAGAAAGGACATACTTAAAAAAACAATTTCGATTTAAAGTAATCATCAGTAACGTCAAATCTTAAATTTTGGACTTACTGTATTAATATTTCTATCATAAAAAAGAGCACGACCAAAAATACTTATTTACGAATCCGAGCATTTTTACGAAAAATAACTTGTCTTTTATTTATTAGGTTTATTCTAAACCAGGGACTTACACTGTATTAAATTGTCAAAAATGTTTTTATCAGTATTTCTAAAAAAAAAATATGTAAACAGACTTTAGGATTAAGTGTAGATTTATAAAATATTTAAACATTTTAACATCTTCCTTGTTTAAAACTTAACATGTTAAAATGTCTCTGTAAGGATTCATGAACACTAAATTTAAAATAATGGAGACTTTAGATTACTCTTGCTGTACGAAAAGCTACCATTAGTATTTATTTAATCTCTAGTACTAAATTCCAGCAAATAATGTTTTTGTAGCGTTAAATATTCATTTTATAAATGAATTACAATCCTTACAGTTGTGACTTAAACAAATGTTTATTCGGAGTTTATTTTATTAAATAATTATAGTTTTATGACTAATAAATTTGTTTTAGACATATTATTAATAATTTTATTTATAATTAATAAACTAAATCCTCAGGAAACTCCAAAGTCCCAACCCGAGAGCGGTCAAGACCTAACTTAGCATCAGGTCAGTCCAAATCCGAGACACAAAGGATGTTGGCAGATTTATGTATTAACATCCTCCCTTTTCATTGTCGCTATATAATGGATATCGCAATTTGCAAGGAGGGTATACAATCTTACTTAAATTGCAGACAATGCTTGCAAATGGCATGTACATTTATTTCGCCTTGATTTAACAAAATTTCAGTGGATATTAAAAAACTAAAGCTCTTGAATTTCTTTTTCAAAACTATTTAAACTATTTTTGATGAAGGTTTGGTTTATTTTTTAGGTTTCTAGTATCTTGTGATAAAATTTTTTTTAAGTATTTGTTAACATAAACTAATATTAACACATTTTTTAATAAATACTACTACGCCCTAAAACAGGTAAAAAGCACGTTTAAAAAATACGCGCAATAGACTGCATACCAGAAAAAAACACTTAGTGTTGATTGCGCCCTGTAAATTGGCCCCTAGCGGGATTGTGTGTTGAAATGGGACATAATTTTGTGTAAAAATTTCTTTTACCAAGTATAATTTTCAACCTGTATTTGGTTTTTTTAGATACTGAAAAAGCGAAACAAACATAAAATTTACTGTCATTTCAAAAATCTTTGAACAAACTTAGGTAGGTTTCATAATAGTCCAAACATTATAGCAAAAAAGGTCATTTTTGTAATTAATTAATATTAACAAATATCTGACTGCGCCATGACTTTCGAAATAACCTGTAGATTAGTAAAATTAAAAATAAAACCATTTTTCTCAGGTAATTTTTTTAAACAATAATTATTAAAAAAAAAGCCTTTTTTGGTTTCTTTTAAATATAACAAAAAGTACTGGCTATATCACTTTACTTATTAAAGACCGTGTAGAGAATTAAAAAACCAACAAAACAGTTTTTAAAAAATCCCGATCCGACCATTTTTCACCGAGAAAAGCCGGAAAAAGCTTAAAACAGACATTTTTAAAAAAATTCGTATCTCCGTTAATTTTTCAAGGGCTGATATTTTGAAAACTGATAGTCAATAACATATACTTTGAGCTGACGAAAGATGAGAATTGTCGCATTAATAGTTTTTATTCAATCGCACTATAAACAAATTAGGCCCTTATCTTGCAAGTGTAGTGAATATTAGGCAAATGATCCGATTTAAATTTTTCAAACGGCTTTTTATAGTTGAGATTTAAAGCTACAAATTGTATATCTCACATTTTCATATAAGTTTGGAGAACATTGTTAAAAATGTTTGTGAATCTAGCGCGTCGAGCGAAAATTCGCCACCAAGACATGGAGGGGGCACCCAGCAGCGAAGGAGAAGCGAGAGACGGGCTGCGTGCAACGGGCGCGCGACGAAATTTTTGAAAAAAGGTCGGTTTTAAGCGTTTTTCCGGCTTTTCTCGGAAAAAATGGTCGGGTCGGAATTTTTCAAAAACCATTTTCTAGGTTTTTGAATTCTCTACAAACGGTCTTTAATGGGTAAAGTGATATACCAGTACTTTTTGTATATATTAAAAAAAACGAAAACAAGGCTCTTTTTTTAAATAATTATTGTTTAAAAAAATACCTGAAAAAAATTGGTTGAATTTTTGATTTTAGTAATCTACAGGTTATTCCGGGAGACATGACGCAGTCAGATATCTGTTAACAATAATTAAAAAAGATGATTGGACTATAAACTGGTAAAATAATACTTTTGCCGCAACCTTTTACTTAAATTTAAATAGATGGAAAATTGCGATCCTCCAGCCAAAATTTGTATTTCTTGCACTTAATTTTAAGTTTGTAAAAAAAAACATAGGAACGCTTTTGAAAGGCATGTAACGAGAATTGTGCAAAGTTTTTTTGTAATTTTTAATAAATAAACCAAAAATTTACGATCGAAAGAGACACTTGTCATGTAAAATAAAAAAATCCCATTTCCTAAAGTATTAACTCTAGGAACTTGAATTTTCGCCCAGATATGAAACAAAAATTTAGGACAAAGGCATTAGGATAGAATTATTATATGACAGTAGTTCGCATAGTGTGAACCAGGAAGCAACTTCTGAAGATGAACCGCTCGTGTTGGCAAAAGTCAACCAGACAATCGACGCCGGCCTAACAGCCCAAAAACCATTGAAACATTAGACAATGGCCACGAAATCTTTCCACAGTTTATTTTCTTTATCTTTAAAATCTATAATAAAAGATCATATCGTTGAATTTAACTTTCTCTAGAAAATCTCGAAAAATCGAGTTTCTCTCAAACAACGCCCTCTAGTTGGTCAACTACAAACTAGCCAATACCGAAAAGGACAACATTTAGATTAGATTAGATTATTTGAGCGGAGATGGCGAAAAATGACCTCCACCACTGCAACCTTACCAGATTTATTGTGGTTTCTCCTATCGTTCTTTAGAGTACCTTGTCCAAGCCCGTCTTCTTAACTAGACTCCAGAGTCTCGACACTGGCCACTCCATATAACTTGCCGGTTTTGGCTTCTCCTCCCCAAGCCGAGTAAACCTAAGCCTGCATAGTGCTTCGCAATGGCACCACACATGTAAGGCTGTTTCTTTAGCCTCCTGGCAGAACCTACACAGGCTATCCTCCACCAGGTTTATTCTTTCCAGGTGCTTGTTGAGTTTACAATGTCCTGTTAGTTGATCTACCGTTATCTTACGACCTTACGGCTGTGGCTCAGTAGGTCCGATGTAAACTTGGCCGAGCGGGTCTTAATGAACTGCTTTGCCTGTCGTTGTCCCGTTGTTTGTACCCACCAGCTTTGAAACTGTCTGTCTACCCAACTCTTAATAGATGCTTTGAAGAGACCGCCGAGATACCGCAGAATGGCTCCGGGCCTACCATTTCTGCGGCTGATCCTCTTTTGGCTAGTTCGTCGGCCTCTTCGTTGCCTGGATGGCCCTTGTGGCCTGGTACCCAGGCTACCGTAAGTTTGTTTGCCAAGCCGTCTTTTTCCAGGGCCTGTATACAGTCCCCGACTAGTTTGGAATTAACTTTTGGGGAACTGATGGCCTTCAGGGCCGCTTGGCTATCTGAGTAATTAACGATATTTTTTTCCTTTACTCCCTTTTTCTTTAATCCTCACGGCGCAATGCACTATTGCTGCGATTTTCGCGTGGAAAACCATGGCGTGCTGACCGAGACTTAAGATTACCTTTTCTCTAGGCTTATCTCCATAGATGCCAGCTCCTACACCCTTGTTGGTCTTGGAGCCATCTGTATACCAGATATGATCGGCTTTGATTGGAGGGCCTCCCTTCCAGTCCTCCCTATCTGGTATGACAACACGAAAGTGTCTATTGAAGATGAAACGAGGGGTTATCCTGTCTGAGGGCATCTCAAACAATGAGCTGACCTCTTGGTCATCCTCTATTTCCCATCTTGGAGTCCTTCGGTGTTCTATAATTGGACTTTGACCTCCTTTGAGCCTATAGAGTACTGCCTTTACTTGCCCTTGTATGTAGATGTGTAGTGGCGGCAGGTTTAGCAGCACTTCTAGCGCTGCGGTTGGAGTTGTTCTCATAGCTCCCGTGATGCATGCGCATGCTAGCCTTTGCACACTTTGAAGTTGTCTGATTGCTACGGTCTGTGAGACCCTTGCCCCCCAGGCAACTGAACCATAGGTTATCATGGGTCTTATTACCATTTTATACAACTACATGTTCATCTTTGGGTTAAGTCCCCAGCTTTTTCCACAAAGTCTGCGACATCTCCCGAGGGCACTTTTTACCCTCTGAACAAGTTTGTTGAGGTGTGGTCCCCAGTTATCTTTTGGTCAAAAGTGACTCCTAGATACTTAACCTCTTTTGAGAAGGGAATTTCCACTCCATTGAGCTTTGGACATCTGAGTGCCCTTAGTGCTTTTTCTTTGTGAAGGGAACAATAACGGTCTTTGTGGATTAACCGACAGACCTTCCTCCCTGCACCATTCGTCTACGATGTTCAGTGCGTTTTGCGTCCTTTCTGAAACAAGGTCTAAGTGCTTACCTCTAACTACGATGGCTATGTCGCCTGCGTAGCCGAGGCAGTGAAATCTCTCTTTGGCCATTTTTGCCAGAAGGTCGTCGACTAGGATCGCCCAGTATAATGGTGATAGAACGCCTCCTTGTGGGCAGCCCCTCCCCACCTCAGCTTCTATGGTGTCCTCGCCCAAGGTGGATCTAACGACCCTGTTTCTTAGGCTGGCCTCCATCCAGTAGCATATGGTGTGCGGGATGTTCCTTCGTTTAAGAGCCTTTATTAACGATCCTGTTGGAACGTTGTTGAACGCTCCCTCTATGCCTAGAAATGTGCCAAGCGCTATCTCTTTGTCATCGATTGACTTTGTCAGGAGTCTGCTCAGATCGTCCAGAGCGGAGTCCGCAGACTCTTAAGGACAACATTTAAAAAACTTTAAATTTTCTTTTAAACGAGTACCTACTTAAAGGAACCTACTTATTGGAAATACAATAAAAAGTCCTTAACCAAACGATGGTTGGAGTTTTAGATTAAAATGGTACCTAATACTAGCTTATTTTGGAGAAAAAAAACATTTTTTTTTAATTTTCCGTTGCAATTGCGCCATCTTACGGTAGTTTTAGAAACTTGAAAATAATTTTCAGCTATTTCTCTTGACCACTTGTATTTTAAATATTCTTTCCCGAAGGCTGTGCGATAAATAGTTTTCGAGATACAGCCGGCGTCCTTTCTTATTTGGACATCCGCACCCGGTACAGTTAATAGAATTGTTTTTTACATACCAAATTTTAAGTTTCCATATTACCGGAAAGTCCCGCATAATTTTGATAAGTCAGTCAATCAATCAATCAGCCAGTCAGTAGTAAAATGGGCAATTTTCCAAATTAAATATCCCAGAGATCACTTGACTTACTTTTTTTACATGTAATATGAATACTTATGTGAACTTACATACCAAATTTATATCTTTATGTGAAGAAGACCGAAGTTCTGACAGGGGAACAATTGATTGAAAAATTTCATGATATACACAGATTCGTGCGGTAGGCCATAACTTGGCCTGGACCAGTACCATGCACTTAGGTTAATCAAATACAAACTTGTAGCGCGGTATCTCGCAGGTTAGTCAAATTGGCTGAAAGCTCTTGGACTGTAATAAACTACGTGTTAAATAGGAAGGTTACATATCGTGGCATGGTCAAGTTTAATAACTAGAAAAAGTAACTTTTTAATAGTTTTTTTATTGATTTTAATATAACAGGCCATTTTAATATTGCAGAAAATTTGATACCACAAAAAATTTAAGCAATATTAAATGATTATTTTTTTAATATAAACATATTTAGAAAAATACGTATATTTTGTAAAGATACATTTTATTACCAAGTTAAATTTTTTGTCTAAAAATTTTACTATTTAAGTTAAACTATATAATTTTAAATATACGAACCTTTTATCCTAGGTAAAATGCCATTCTATTTTATTTTAATAAAAGGATACAGTATGTAAGGTACTATTAATTTACTTCACACTATAATAATTCATTTTTGCTTCTACTTGAATATCACATATATAGTATGTCCACAGAAAAGGTGTTGAAGAGAAAAAACTTTTTTATTTTTGTTTTTATCGAAAAAAGCTACTCTTGATAAAAAATTTTGCTACTTCTTAGAGTAAGATTGGAATGAAACATTTAACATATTTTATACGCTGTGTTCAGAAAATTGAAAAAACTTAAAATGGTACAAGAGTAAAGTGAATTTGTTTGAAGATGGAACTAGGTTGAATTGTTAAATTGATTGTCTCTAATACCAATTTTCGAAAAATCGGCCTACTTTTATTTATTTGTGATTAAATTTATTTTATTAATTTAAATTTTAAGTATCAATTTTATAAAATTTTTTGCTGTTAAGTAAGCATTTAAACCTGACGTTACTGCGGCTAATGAATTATAAAAGCGAAGTGTCAATAAAGCTTGTCACTATCAACGCCTACTAGTACAATAATGAGTTAATAAGTTGGAATTAGTTAATTAATATTAAAATAATTTTTATCACAAATTAATAAAAGTGGGCCATTTTTTTTGAAAATTGATATTAGGAACTATCTTTTATTTTTGAACAACTTTTCCCAGTAACTTATTACCATATCTTCTCAAACAAATGCACTTGACTCTTGATTCATTTAAAGTTTTTTCAATTTTCTGAATACCGCGTATAAAATTTGTTAAATGTTTTTATCCCAATCTTACTCTAAGAAGTAGCAACATTTTTTTCAAGAGTAGCTTGTTTTTGATAAAATTAAAAATAAAAAAGTTTTTTACTATTCAACACCTTTTCCGTGGACGTACTGGTGTGTCCACGGAAAAGGTGTTGAATAGGAAAAACTTCTTTATTTTTAATTTTATCGAAAAAAGTTACTTGTGATAAAAATTTTTGCTACTTCTTAAAGTAAGATTGGAATAGAAACATTTAACATATTTCATACGCGGTGTTCGGAAAATTGAAAAAACTTAAAATGGTGGTAAAGTGCATTTATTTGCAAAGATATGGAAATAAGTTACTTGAAAAAGTTGTTCAAACGTAAAAGGTAGTCTCTAATACCAATTTTCGAAAAAATCAGCCCACTTTTATTTATTTGTGATTAAAATTTCATTATCAATTAACTAATTCCAAATTTTTATACTAGTAGGCGTTGATAGTGACAAGCTTTATTGACACTTCGCTTTTATAATTTATTAGCCGCAGTGTCGTCAGCTTTAATGCTTAGTTAACAGCAAAAAATGTAATAATAAATTGATACTAAAAATTTAAATTGATATTAAAATAAATTTTAATCACAAATAAATAAAAGTAGTCCGATTTTTTCGAAAATTGGTATTAGAGACCTCCTTTTAATTTTGAACAACTTTTCCCAGTAACTTATTTCCATATCTTCCCAAATAAATGCACTTTACTCTTGTACCATTTTAAGTTTTTTAAATTTTCTGAACACCGCGTATAAAATATGTTAAATGTTTCTATCCCAATCTTACTCTTAGAAGTAGTATTAAGAGTAGCTTTTTTCGATAAAATCAAAAATAAAAAGTTTTTTCTCTTCAACACCTTTTCCGTGGACATACTGTATATTATTTTATTATATGGTATTTTCTTGCACATATCTTTGGATTGTAGAGTTTTCTAAATTAATATGAAGTGATGGTTGATCCAATATAAACTGCAGGATAAATGTAAAACTCACTTAGTTGGAATATTATGTCACCACCAAGTATTATCATCTCGTAGTAAATTTTCTAAAGGTATATCGTAATCCCTTATGAAGTTGTTTGCTGAACTGTTCCATCCACATACTAATTTTTGCTTGTGAAATTATTACATAGAATCTTATTAATAACTAATTACTTCTTCTAACATGCTAAAAATTTAAATATTAGTAAAAAAATCGTATTTTTTTGCCAACCTGCATCTTAACGTTAACAGTGAATGTGGTATTTACCTGGTTTATGTCGTGTTCGATTATCTTTAGGAATTTCTTCAGTTGAGCATAACCTTGTGTAGATTTCTTGATTATTTTGTAAATAACGGCTGATGTCATCAGTATTAATTTTTACTAAACGTCAAAATCTTCAAGGCAAATTTATCCAGCAGCGATTTTAATTCAGAACCAGTGTCACTCATGAGCATTTCCCGACCCTAAAAATATTTAGAGTACCCACTGGTGGAATAAAAGCGGAACTTTTGCAAATGGAATACGACCATTGGCAGGTCCAGCCAAAGTGTGGGAGAAAAGTCACTTTTCGAATGGTCACCGGCATGAAAGTGTCGAGTTAAGAAGTCATCCATATAATTTAAGACCATCCTGTGATTTAATCCAAGTTATTAATGTTATTTAGTAGGAATCCTTAATGGTGTGAATGGAGGCGTTATTAGTTATGGTTAAATTTTTATTTTTATATCCCTCAAGAAAAGAGGTATATATCAAGCAAGGTAGATTTTTTTGTCATCACCAGGTCACGTTTTGGTGCTTATGTGGAAATATTGATTTCTAGGGTTCTCTGGAGATTCTAAATCTAATAGAAACGATTACACAATAAGGATTTGGTTCTTCTGGGATTTTTAAAATAAGACTTTAACTACGAGACATTCTAGCATCTCCAATCCTCCATGATTAATCGAGGTTGATGTCTTCAAGACCTCTCTGCTTATTCAAGAAACCAGTAGGAGCCTAGAAGGATATTTGCAGTACAAACTCGAAACAAGATTAAGGCCAGTTTATTTCATTTTTGATTTAAAATTAATGCTATTTTTTTTTAAACTGGTTTACTTCTAAAAGAATGTTAAAGGGCCAAATTGGTATCTAATTTTATAATTTTAATTTTCTTTAAAGGGCGCAACAGGAAAATTCATGAATTTCCTTAAAATGTGATAATTTCCTTCTTAATAGCTACATTTTTCTAATCCATTTAAATTTAAAATACCAGTTTTCCTTACTTAAGCTGTAACCGTTAAAATGGACTATTGTAAATAGTCTGTAAAATATGTAATTAGGATTGTTCATAATCTGTTATATATATTTAAGGGCAAGGCCTTTAAAAAAATGTTAACGTATTAAATTAAAGAATAAATATTCGTTTAAGGTACAAGAATTCTATTTCAGTTGGTTTCTGATTTTTTCCATAAAAATAACTAGTCAAGAAAAATCAGTGGCGTCTAAAAGTATACAATTACTACCTTTAGGAAATATTAAACAATACCACTAGAGACAGCCCAATCAAGAACCTACAACCAGTTCTCGACTAAAACTAGCCGGAGTCTTTGGCATATCCATAGGCAAACAAAACAACAAATTAATTATCGCCGTAAAACAACAATGGGCATTAGTTTTAATTTTAGTATTAATTTAAAAAACTTTATAAAATTTGTATTAAATGAATAACAATACAAATATTTTGTTTTTCTGTTAAACAGAGACTATAAATGAGGTTTGGTCCCGTTAAATCAGTTTGGTAAAAAACTTATTTCTCTTTGCATTTAATCAAAACATAATTAAAATCCCCGATCACAGCAGTGACTAAAACTTTTTCCACATTAAATGCGTATTGGAAAGTTCCAGTTTTCCTTTTATATTTCGTTCTTGACTTATGAAATTAGTTTTTAATGAGTTTCTTGATTAAATGCATTATTCCTTTGCTTGACTTTTGAGTAGATTTTACTTTTTTCTTTTTTTTTATTTTGACTTACAATATTCAAGATATTAGGATGGAAATTTCGTTTTAACTTTAGAATGCAGAAATAAATTGAAAAATATTGGACCCTTTTGTTGGTTTAAACGAGTATACATTATTTTAAAAAAGTATGCATAGCACGAATATGTTTATTTTTTTTTACTTATTTTTTGGTAAACCTTAATTTAACAAAAAACATTCTTACTAAGTCACAAACAGCATTTGTTAATTAATACTAGTATTATCAATATAACGCTGATTTTACTTAAGTCATTACTTTTATTAACAATGAAAAAGTTTATAAAGTGGTGAATAATAAAAGTTTATATTTTTAAGACTTTGGAACAGTAAATTAAACACTCGGTTCTTCAGGCAGATGAAACTAGTGTATAATTTAATAACCCCAGATTTCAAGAAAAAACAATAGCAAGTTTAAATTATTATTTAAATTATTGTTTAATTTTCATAATTCTATTTTTTACTTATCCCTCTTTCTCCATTCAGTCGCCAATTTTAAGCCGGCGTCAGACGATAAAAGTTACATAAAAGTAACTATTATAATAGTGATATAATAGTAACTTTTATCAAGTTAGCATGCCCATTAGCTATTGTGATAGTTTAGTTAAAATGGGGAAGGTGAAAAGATCAATTGTGGTTTCTTTGTTGCTTATTATAATATATGCTTTAAAAAAAGGAGAGATAAAAATCATAATGTAATAAATGGCAGGAAACGTCGACGTTACTGGGTTAGTACGTTTTTGTTGGGAAGAGAATTGCAGTGTATCGAACATAAGTTACTAACAGACTTATTAACTGCAGACAGTAAAAAATACTACAATTTCGAGGCACAAAAACATCGTTGAGAAAGTCAAATTCGTGAAACCAATACAGCGAAGGGGAATAAACGCCATCACTTCCTGCACCAGTTGTTGTACTGTCAGCTATTTTCTTTTTTCTTGGATATAGGTTGAACGTAAGCTTTGAATTTTCTTTTTCACAAAATCCTCTGAAAGATCCAATTCGAATGCAATTTCCGCTATTGCATTTTTTCGTTTATCGTGTTTTTTATAATCGTCCAATTTAATGTTCCATAAGCACTCAATTTTTCACTTATAATATCCCTAGTGCATAAATTATTACCGGAAATTTTTTTGAGGTCACGAATATTTTGAAAATTACCCGAGTCGCTTCGCGACTCGGTAATTTTCTTAAAATATTCGTGACCGAAGAAAAATTTCCGGTAAGTAATTTAAGCTCGTGGGATATTCGGTAAGAAAATTTTGAACCCAGTATAAATTTCGAAAATGTTGGATATTTTTATTACAAATGACAAAAGTCAAACTAACATAGTGAGGCCATGAATGACAAACAATTGAGTGTCAATACGGCAATACGGCACTACTGTCAATACGGCACTACTGTCAGTGGTTATTACTTGTCATCGTGTTCGTGCAATCAAGTGCAAATTCTGATTTATTCATAAATAAAAAGTGTTTTTTAAAATGTCCCGTTTTGGAAAGGAAAGTCAAGACATTATTAGGGAAGAAGTTCAACACTTAATTCCCGATAATACGAAAAAATCGAAACTGAGTGTTTGGAAACAGTTTTTGGAATTTTGCAAAAAAAGTCCTATAATATTGATGATGAAAATATTTCTACTGAACAGCCCATGTCTTAGAAGATTACGCCTTTAATATGAAGAAACAAAATGCCGACGATTATAAAGAAAGTGTTGTAAAAGTTATGTTTAATTCCACGGCTAAGCAATTGCAAGAAATGTTTTTTAATAAATATAATAGAAAGTTTGACCCGTTTTCTGATGTTGAGTTTGTAGCAGCCAGAGCAGCACGGGATGCCAAAAGACGACAACTTCAAAAGGATCCCTTAAAAAGGAAATTAAGTGCTTCGGCATTGAGCAGTGAAGAATATGAGAAAATTCTTCAAATATGGGATGAGGATTGTCCTGATGGTCTTCAACGAAAGTTTTTTTTGTTGCATCGCACAAATTAGCCTGGAGAGGTGGGGAAGGATGTTCAGCTTGTGTTACATATTTTTTAGAAGAAAATGACAATATGGGCAATTACACAGGACGAATAGAATACAATCCAGTTTTCTCAAAGACGACCCAAGGGGTTCGAGAAAATTGGCTGATAGTAAGTGGCTCATTACAAATACTGCTAACCCAAACATTTGCCCCGTTCGGTTATTCAAAAAATTAATCGAAAAAAGAGGTAAATTCATAAAAATTAACAGATTGTTTTTAACTCCCAAGGAAAACTTTAATAAGCCAAATTCAAAAAGTTGGTTCAAAAATTGCCCAATTGGAAAAAATACAATTTCTACTTGGTTTAAGTCTGCAGCAAGTCACATTGGTATTGACATTAAAAAAATTAAAGTTACAAATCATTCAGGAAGAGCTACTGCAGTTTCAAATTTAGCTGAAAAAGGAGTCGGTGAACAACAACTGATTAAGATTACAGGACATAGCAATAGTCAATCCATTAAACCCTACTTGCAGCTTGATAGTACACACCATCAGAATATAGTTGAAACGATGAGGAGCAGCACTTCAAGTAGCGTTTTTAAAGAAAATTCTGACCATCAAAGTAATGTTTATAATAATTGTACGTTTAACATTACTAACAATTATGAAGCTAAACATAATTAGATTACATATTAGAAAATTAAAGTAGTACATAGGTATAATATCTAAATAGTGAAATATAAAATATATATTAAAATGTTTCTTGTTCTGGTTTAACATTGTTATAATTTCAGTTTTTTTAGTGAAATAAAATGTTATTTTCTAACTTTAGTTCTAGAAAACTTTCATAAATAATTTAAAAACATCTTATAATTTGGTTTTTTATTAACATCAGACTACTAATGTTAGTGGAATATCATTTACTTTTGATAATAATTATTATTTTTAAGTAGGTAGGTACTTCAAAGTGTTACCTATGCTTAATAAAACATTTTTTTATTGAAATAAACTGTAAATTTCCAACTTTAGTTACATAGAACCTTTATAAATAACTTAAAGACATCTCATATTTCCATCTTTTATCAACTTTAATCTACTAATATTAGTGGAACATCATTTACTTTTGATAATTATGACTCTTGAGTAGGTATCCTACTTCAAGATTTTATGTTTAACCAAATGAAGCTTTTTCTTAGTAAAACAAAATGCAAATTCCTAACTTTAGTTATATATAACCTTTATAAATAACTTAAAGACATCTTATATTTCCATCTTTTATCAACGTTAATCTACTAATATTAGTGGAACATCATTTACTTTTGATAATTATGACTCTTAAATACCCTACTTCAAGATTTTATGCTTAACAAAATGAAGCTTTTTTCTTAGTAAATTAAAATGCAAATTCCTAACTTTAGTTACATATAACCTTTATAAATAACTTAAAGACATCTTATATTTCCATCTTTTATCAACTTTAATCTACTAATATTAGTGGAACATCATTTACTTTTGATAATTATGACTTTTAAGTACCCTACTTCAAGATTTTATGCTTAACAAAATGAAGCTTTTTTCTTAGTAAAATAAAATGCAAATTTCTAACTTTAGTTGCATAGAATCTTTATAAATAATTTAAAGGCATCTTATATTTCCATCTTTTATTAACTTTAATCTACTAATATTAGTGGAACATCAGTTACTTTTGATTATTAGTCTGAAGTAAGCCCTATCTATGTCTTGTTTCGCTGATGCGTTAAAAACGTCTAGGCGGCCATGAAATGTAAAAAGAACGTAGTAATGGCCGCTAGACTTACAAAATGTCAACTACGTAAAAAATAGATTATTAGGTACTATCTAATTATTAAAAAACTGAATCGACAACAGAAAAAGTATACCTAGTGTATAGTATAAAAATGGCTTTAGACTTAACAAAATACGGATTGTGTAGTTTGTGCAAAGAATATTCAGACATTAAAAAATACCATCGTCAGCTTCCCTATTTATCAAAATGCATTGAAGATCTTAACTACGAAGAAACCACGGATGAAAAACTGTTTACAAGAATCCAAGAATATCTAGTAAAATCTTCAAGTAAATTTAATAAAATATCTAAATTCAAATTAAATAAACTTGTGTCTAAATATTTTATATATTTTACTAAACATAGACATTTACAATATTCCGAGCAAATTTCAGTTTTAAGTCCTATTTATTCTCCATTAAAACGAGAAAACTTTTGTTAGAATTTGAACATCACTTAAATTTAGTTACAAACATTTGTTATTAAATTTCTTATTTAGTATTAATGTAATAAATAATTTTTAAACATTTGACAAATCAAATTTGCATAAATTTTTATTTTTATAAGCAAAAAATATTCACATTAATATGCTTTTTTAAGTAAAAAAATGGTAATAATTCTACATAAATAAGGCACTGTAATTCCCGCGTCATTATTTTGAATATTTTGACGTTTCAAATGTGACAGGGAAATTTCCAGTGTAATTTCGCCGGAAGTGCTAGTGGATGAATATTTCCGGAAATTTTTGTGGTTGCCATGGAGATGATTGTAAATAAAAGCTTCTGATTGGTTGGAAAGAGTAGGTTCAAAATTTTCTATATAATTCAATAAATCTCAACAAACTTTCGGAATTAAATACTATTTTACTTTGAGAAGACTTATCACCTCTCTCATTGGCGGCCATTTTGTTAAAGAACTGTGTGATCCACTATTACCAAAAGTAGAATATTTTCTACTCGTATAACAACCTAATAGTTACTGCTATGAAAGTCTAACTATTATAATAGTTAATGCTTACACGTAATAGTTTGTGTGAGTTGCTGCTATAATAGTAACTTTTATAGAAGTTACTATCATCGTCTGACGCCGGCTTTAATGATCCCTCATAAAAATTGCAATTTACCTTGGTACCCCATAACTGTTCAATATGCATACTCATTTAAAAATTCTTCTATGAAAGAATTTAAAAGTTAAATGGTCAAACACTTTTTAAAGACATACTTGTAAAGATTTTTATCAACCAATTTGATTTTAGGTGTGGTAATAAGTTTATCCGAATTAAAAACACAGATTATTTAAAAATAGGCCATATTAACTTACATTGCTGATAGATGCGATACAAACTATGTAAAATAAGAAAACTTTTTTCTTTTAAGCGGTTTTCCCCAATCACACAAATATGGGTGGGGGGAGGGGCAAATATACATTTGGAAAAAATTGGATTTTTTTTTTGGCTTGACCGATGTTAATAAATTAGGTCCTATTAGAGCTTTTATCAAGACTTAAGATAAAATAATGGAATAATAAATTTATTTTTTTGTTTTATCCCTAGAGAGTAATTTGTGTCAAAGTGTAAATTTTGTCAATTTTTTGGAAAAATTAAAATGCAATGTTATTATTATTATAAACCCATTTAAAAGAAAGAAAAGAAACTGGTAAAAACCTTATTTCAATATCTTAATTAGTTCTCGACTTATTGCCAAAAAACTGCATTACCCGTATTTTTTATCTATTTTAAGTTGCCAGGTAAAGAACGCAGAATTTTATCTAGAATTTAGTTTTTGTTTTCCTGACCGTGTTATTAAATTAATAATTTTTAATTCTCCTGGGTTTTTCGGTCATTTTTTAAAAATTAATTTGAAATAAAATTAAAACATTTCTTTGACGTTTCGGTTTATTTCCAATTAAACCATCATCAGAATCTAGAACAATAAGATGTTCTTAATGTCTTTATATATACAATTGGAAACAAAAACAAATAACAAAAATTAATTAAAGGAAACAAATATAAAGTTACATACCTTTTGCCTTTCATAAACTTACACTATCTAATAAGATTTAAAAAATTCAAAATAAAGATAAAAACCAAACACTTAAAAACTAAACGATGAAACTATTACGCTTTACATCTTGAATGTTAGTGATGAAAAATAGAGTATATTTTATAAATGTTGGGTCTAACCTTAACTGTACATAATTTTGGGCTTTCCAGCCCTAATAGGTGGTAAAATTTGCATTTATTATCCTGTAATTAGGTCGTTATAGACGATACTTAGATTACCAGTGTCAGTCCTAAAATTTACAGTATTTTTTGTTTTTTTGATATGAATCATTTCTTTTAGGTTTCTTTTTTTATAGTTCGTTTCGTAATCTAGAATTTGAACATCTTTGAAATTAAAATTATGTAGTTCTTCTATTGCATGATTAGCGAGAGCTGTTGAATTATCTTTAATATTTCTTATGCTTGTTTGTGTTCATTTATTCTATTTTTAAATATTGCTTTGTTTGTCCAATATAGGTTTTTGGACAATCAAGGCAATCTATTTTATAAATGAGGTTCGTTTGATCTAATTTTGGGATTTCTGGTTTTAGTTTTGTGAAGAGGGATTTAGAATTATTTAGCGGTTTTTCAGATACATGAATGTTAAATGGATTCAATACTTTTTTTATTTTATGATTTATTTCAGGGTTGTAGGGTAATGAAATATATTCCTTGTCTTATTACTGTTTTATTTTGATTTCTATTAGGGTTATATAAATGATTTATACGTGCTTTTTATAATTGGTTCTGAATTTTTTTGGATATTTGTTTTTTTGTAGGATTTCTTTTACTTTTTTAAACTTTAAGTGTTTGGTTTTATCTTTATTTTGAATTTTTTAAATCTTATTAGATAGTGTAAGTTTATGAAAGGCAAAAGGTATGTAACTTTATATTTGTTTCCTTTAATTAATTTTTGTTATTTGTTTTTGTTTCCAATTGTATATATAAAGACATTAAGAACATCTTATTGTTCTAGATTCTGATGATGGTTTAATTGGAAATTAAACAGAAACGTCAAAGAAATGTTTTAATTTTATTTCAAAATAATTTTTAAAAAAATGACCGAAAAACCCAGGAGAATTAAAAATTATTAATTTATCTAGAATGCCATGACAACAAAAACATTTTGTTTTTTTACAAATATTAAATAATATCCTTATTATTTGTTTATCGTTAATTTAATAACATCATTCATTTTTGCATGGCTCGTGGATACTAATAGCTGATTTATTATTAACTATTGGCTCGGGCTAATTATATCTTCATTGTGCTGAAATAGAATGCACATTTCCAGTTTCTCTTAAACGGGTTGCCAAACGTCTAAACACTTTTTCTATTAAAATGCGGTCTTTCGGAATATCTTATGCTTATGGCATATTGTCTTGCAGCAATAAAGGCATTTTGAAAATTTTTAAAATAAACTGCGAGCAAATCGTATGCCTCGGTGGTAGAATAAAACATAATTTTAAATTACTTAACAATACTACTACTTTTAAATAACTAACAACACTACTACTAATAATAATAACGATAAACAAGAACTAAATTTGAAATTATCAGGTTTGACAAACAATGCACTTGTCATTTTTGATGTCCCTGTGTTCTGTGATTTTTGATGTCTCGGCACTCTCGATAAAAACCGTTGTTTATCTGACAGCTTAAAATAGAAAAGAATACGAGTAATGCAGTTTTTTGGCAATAAGTCGAAAATAAATTAAGATATGAAAATGCATTTTTCAGCATTTACATTTTATGCCCTGTTTAATGGGCTTATAAAAATAATACTATTGTATTCAAATTTTATTAAAACATTGACAAAATTTATAATTTTCTTATAAATTAGTCTCTAGAGATAATACAAAAAATAAATTAATTTTTTCAATATTTTATCTGAAGCCCTGGAAAAAGCTTTTTGAAACGAGATAGTTTAGTTTATTAAAATCGGTTAGGCCGAAAAAAAATTAATTTTTTTCAAATGTACATTTGCTTCTCTCCTCTTCCTATATTTGACAGGTTAGACAAATACGCTTAAAAGAAAAAGATTTTCCAATTCAAAAAAGTTTGTGAGAAACTATCAACAACATAAGTTAATACGGCATATTTTTAAATAATCCGTGTTTTAAATTTTGTTCTTAGTTTTACGCCCTCTAGCGGTGAAATTAGAAACTTCAAAATAAGAATGAGAAAGAGAAAGACAGGAAAACGTTATATACTAATTGTATTAGAAACAATTCTAATATTTTATATTAAATTAACTTAATTATTTTTAAGTTTTTCATTGGGCAATTGACATTTTACATTTTTATAATAAATAATAATGGATGTTTTATGTAAAAAAGGGTCATAAGCAACATTATTGGTGGTTAGGTAGAATATTATTGCTAGATCTCCCCACCACTTTGCATAATTTATTGCTTTTTTTACCCCAAATTTATTTCAATAAAAAACACTTTTTATTATCAACTATAAAGAAAAATTTCTTTAGAAACATAAATTTAGAGATATTTGTAAATAGCCAGGTTTAGTTTTAAACATCAATTTTTTATAATTTGCTAAAAAAACTTTAATATTATATTTGCGGCCCATACAATACTTAAGGTAATTTATTTCGACTAACTTAAAAACTTTGTATCTTATTAAATATGTCATTAAAAATTTACTGATTGTTTAAAGATATGAGCAGCGTTAAACTTTTTTTTCTCTATAAAGTTTACAAAACATTAAAAATAATTAAAAAATAAAATGCAAATAATTTAGAAATTAGGAGTAAATATTTTACCAAGTCATGTTATATTTTATATATTTTAGTTTTTAATATAAATCCGTCAAAATTAAAAAAATATATAACAAATTAGTAATCATTAATTCTTTTAGGTTAAATGACCTTTGGCAATGACAATTTAGGTCACTAATGAAATATTTATATATAAATTTAACTTTAGGGCAACTTTACTTGACAGTTTTGGATCTCATTGCCAAATTAAACAAATAGTTTCGCAAACTAATTTGAAACTTTATAAAATGGACTAATGCGAGAATTATCCCAGTCATGTTACATTACTGTTTTAGTAGCCATGCTGTTCCAGCCTTTGATGAATATCCAGAATTGGTAGGCAGCAATATTTAATTTTCCAGTTTGGGTAGCAATTACGCTAGGTTCAAAAACAGAATTATAATCTAGCTTAAAATGAAAGGTTTAAAGTTTATTTTAAAAAATCAAAATACAGAAAACCACAGGTTAATAGTAATGTTTTCATCGTTTATTTTTTAACTGCATTAAGGTGGCCTAAATATAGAGGTTGTTTCGCTCATAAAATAAAGACATTCAATGTTATGTAAAATTAAATATTAAATATATGTTCTGTTTGTTTTTGATCGATTTATCTATCAAGGAATATTTATTCCTAGATGAAACTACTTGTGTTTCAGTGCATATCCTTGGATGTAGACCTGTCCAAGTAGGAAGTTAATAAATCCTTAATACTTACAGGTCTATTTAAAAACCTTTTTTCTAAGAATATTTTTTAGGATTATACAATAACGTTATTGTATACATGTGGCGGTATTTCATTGATACAACGTCTAATTTCGGCTTTCAATGCTTCGATGTATGCAGGCTTATTGGCATAAACTTGTGACTTCAGATAACCCAACAGCCAGAATTCTAAAGGCGTTAAATCGCAAGAGCGTGGAGGCCAATTCTGGTCACCAAATTTGAAAATGACACGACCAAGAGCAAACTCGTGCATGATCGTCAATGTTTCACGGGCGGTATGACATGTGGCACCGTCCTGCTGAAACCACATATCGTCAAGATCAATAGCTTCTAAATGAGGCACAAGAAACTGTGTTATTATAGCACGAAAACATTCGCGATTCACCGTTACTGCATTACCTTCTTCGTTTTTGAAGAAAAACAGTCCTGTTATTCCTTCCGACCATAATGCACACCATACAGTGACACGTTGTGGATTAATTGCTTTCTGATGAATCATTCGTGGATTTTCTAAGCCCCAAATGCGACAGTTTTGTCTATTAATGAAGCCATCGAGGTGAAAATGGGCCTTATCACTGAAAATGATTTTGTTTGCAAAATCAGCAGGTTGCTCAAGGATCCAATTGGCGAATTCTCTTCGCTGTTCATGGTCTGCTGGCAGAAGTTGTTAAGTCGGTTGGATTTTGTAGGCGTGCAGCTGTAAATCTTTAGTGAGAATTTGCTGAAGAGTGCCTGTTGAAATATCCAATTCTTGTACCCGATGACGAATTGACGTCTCTGGCCTTTCTGTCATACTCTCGCGAACTGCCGTGATGTTTTGTTCTAAACTACCTCTACGAGCTCGTATCGTGTTTCACATCACTAACCCAACCAGTACTTTCGAATTTTTTAATTATTCTTTTCACAGTAGATAAATTAGAAACATTATTTCGACCGAACAATGGACACACTTTACAAATGGTGGCAATTAAACTTTCACCATTTTAATAATAATTTATGACAATCAGGACTCGTTGTTCAACCGTGGAATGTCCCATGTTTACTAACTCCCATCCGTCAACTTTCAATCAGTCACGTCATAATCATGTGATATTATGACTTTCAAACATGGTGCGCAATTCAAATATTGCGTTCTTGTTAAAACACCCTTACAATAAAAATAATCTGTTTTAACATTTCTAAAATTACATCCTTTGGTCAACTGTCACTTTTGAAGTTGTAAATAAAGAGGTTGGTAATAAGGTTTCTTATTACCCAGAAAAGTAGCAGACCTTAGTTAAGAGAGGATTATAGAAATTTTCCCCTAAAGCGGTAAAATTGGGTTGAAGAGTTGATATGGAACTTTGACATATCTGGACCTAAAAGTACGAAAATTAGTATGTAGGCTATTGATTACAATTAAAAATGATCTATTTTAAAATTTCTTAAATAACATCCGTTGGGGGGTTAAAATAGAAATAAAAGCATGTAGAGAAAAATCGTCATATGGAAGTTGGTAATTAAGCCCATGGTTACTCACAACACCACAAATAGAAAGTTTGGGTTTTTTTTTTGGATCCCAATCCACTGGGGGGTTGAAAAGAGAAATAAAAGTTTATAGGAGAAATTCGTACCTATTTACAAAAGCCATTTAAATGAGAAAATAATAACAAATGAAATACGATAAAATAAAAATGCTTAATCGTACGACGCACGCTACGCCGACGAAACACGGGGCACAAGGAGCGTGATTTGTGATGTGACGCAATAAAGTGGTAAAAAGGTAATATTCCGCGAGAACAGGAAAAAAACAAAACTGCCAAAACCGTGTAGTCCATGCGGACAAGTCTAACAGCCTGGCTTATTGATACGATCTGCGTGTGTTGTCAAAGGGAAAACATCCCCAAAGCCTGGTTAAATTTAAGTGCATATAGGAAAATCATTAACAAAATAATCTAATATTTACAACAAAACTATTACTACGCATTACAAAAAAAACATTCGAATGCCCATTTAAAACCAAAAATAATCTTAATTGAATTAAATTTAATTAAATTAAAAATGTAACTTGTTTAATACCTACTATTAATTTTTGTGATTGTATAAAAAATATTATTTAATAATTTTTAATAATGTTTTTTAGGTCAATTAATTTTTTTTGAATAAACCTGTATTTGACTTTGTTAGTGGAAATCTTCATTCGGCCAGGAATCCTAGGGTTTCTGCAATTACCTGTCCTTCTTCTTTATTACAGACTGTTAATATTCAATGTACCCACCTATTAACTAAGGTGTTTTATGGAATCATATAGGTTTTAGCAACAAAACTTTTAGAAACTGTTTAAACGGTCTTTCCTGCGTTTTTCCAACTTTTGTTTTATTTTTTGTATTTATAGTTGGTATAAGGCCGGCTGCCAGGGGTTTTTATTATAATATCTGGAAAGCCGTTATTTTATTGAATTAATTCATAAGCACGTTTTTAAGGTTATACTAAGAATACAATAAGAATCATATACCAAATTATCAATAATAATAATACCAAAAGTTATGACAAGATAATAGTAAAAAAATTAATAAAATTGCCCGAAGCTTCGCCACTGGTCCATAATAGTAACAAAATTTTATCATCAAAAGGTTTGCTTCGGTCAATGTTTTAACTGTGCTAAGAATAATTGTCAAAACCTATAAAAAACTATTTTAAACCTTTAGATGGATAAAATTTGGTTTGGATTAGTTAAATATTGATATGCTTTGAAATACAATTTAAGAATATTTTAACCCTTAAAAAAATATTAATTTATCATAGTGATTTGATTTTAGAATCCTGTTGCTTAAAATATGCACTAATTTCAGTTTGCAATTTTTCAACCCTTATAAATCAACCCCTCTTATTGCTTTAATAAAAAATACCTCATAACAAATTAATAGTTTGACAGATTTATTAAATAAAAACATTACTGCCTAAATTATAACCAATTTGATTATTTGGCAATTTTTTAATCCTAAAGAACCACCCCTTACAGCATTGCAATTCTTGTAAACTAATTTAATAGATATAAATAGGAAAAAAGTAACATTACAAACAAAAATTATACAGGTAAAAGTATAAAGTTTTTCAAGGGCTATGTTTAATTTCTTTAAATCCCTTAGTTTTAAATTGGTGCGAGTTTAAAGCGCTCGAATAAGGTGGTGATTACCCGTAAATGGAGGCTGTAAACGGCCATATCTCGCCAAATATTTATTGTACAGAAAAATCTAAGCAAAGGAAAATCTTTGTAATCAAAAAAGCCACTATTTGGTACGACATATTTTTTTTCGCATCTTCAGTATTTTTGTAGTTTCAGTATTAAATTATTAAAAAAAGTATTTTTTGTGCGAAATTGCGGTAAATAATTTTTAACTTTAAGCTCCAATTTTTCTAAATTTTTTTTTAATTTTAAATTGGTCAAACTTTTAGAATGTATTGATAATACATATACATATAATATACATAGACTACCCATTTTAATGGCTCAGTAAAATTGTTAAAACTTTATAAAACTAACATTTTATTATACTTAATTACAATTCACTCTTTGAGATTTACTATAACATATGACTTATCCAAACTTTTAAAAGCTACTTTTTTAAATAAGTGTCATTAACTTCAACGCATTTTTTAAGATTTGACAAGAACTGATTCATGACACGATGAACGAAAACTGTCTATTCACCGGACCTCTTCAGGAATTCGGACTAGGATGTTTTCTGGACGAGTTGCAAAAACCTTTGACTTTAAATAGCCCCACAGAAAAAAGTATGGTGCAGTTAGGTCCGGAGACCTTAAAAGTTAATTTAAATCCCCATATAGTGAAATGAGTCGGCGCTTAAACACTTCTCGCAGAACTCTTTTAGAATTTTAAGCGGTATTTACTGTCACTTCATCTTCTTCTATTAAGTTATTCTTTATGTTTTTATGCAAAAAAACTTGTTGTTAAACTAAATAATCAACGAGAATTAAAACTAAACATAAAATTATGTGTTCAAACCAAATGATGCTTTATTAAAATAACTACCTTTTACGAAAATCAATTTTTCCTAGTTTTGTGACAGGTGCCTACTCGATTAAAAATATGTTGATTTAAATCCCAAAGGCCATAAAAGATAATAATATAAAAACAAAATACTGACTTATCTCATATAGAATTTATTTCAATATCAAAATAGGTGGTCTATTATGGGAAACCCTGTATAAAAAAAATCGCAGAAGGATAAAAATCAATTTTAACTAGGAGTGTAATTAAGGGGTTGTTTTTACTGATTTTTTTGTAAAAAAAGAAGGGGCCAACTTTATTTTTGTCATAACTCGCTCAATTTTTATGCTAAAGATAAGTTTTCCCGCTATTTGACTTAAAATCTTTTAAATTTAGCATTTGACGAACAACAGCTAAACATTAACGTGTATTTTTTTCGTCGAAAAACTGTTACTTTTAATCGCGAATAACTCGAAAAATATAACTTTTTCAAAAAAAAATGCATAGAATATTTTTTACTTTAAATTGTTTTCTTGATCGATTCCTGTAGTTCAAATGTAATAAAAAACTTCCACCCCCGAGATGGTGTGGCAACGATTCCCAGGATAAAAGCACCCCTCAGCAAAATATAAACTTTAATCCCTGAGCTATTCCCTACCTTCTGTAAAAATTTTAGCTAAATCCATGTAGGACAAAAAAATTCCGAGCCAAAATGCTTCATTTTCTGTACTAAGTATATTTTACCAAATTTTTACTATTGATTCAATACTTCATTAAAAAGGTATATTTAACTATACGCAATAGTATTTTTCAAAAGGGGTGGGGGAGGTGGTAGCACTTTACAAATTCCTTTTTGTTTTTTTACTACTAAATTTTTCAAATTATAATTATTATAGAACCCAATACCAAATTAATGTTTATTTGATAAAAGGTTTAACTAGAAGAAACTATAATTTCTAATAAAATGTGAGAATAATACGCGTAAATTTAATTATCTTTTTATTGTTTATTTCGTTATGTGGTATTTTTTTCTTTAAGTACTTATTAAAATAAAATTAAAATAATATTTGGTGCAACAGAGAGAGAAAGAATGTTTTCAAAAATGTTACTTAATTATTGGCCTAAATAAATTCAACTATCGTTTGAAGTAAAATATACCAATATCCCAAATTAACCCCTTTTGTAATTAAAATGTGAGGTCATTTTTATTATTTTTTATTTTTTTGGCAAGAAATTAAATGTTGAGGATATCTTTATTAACTCTTTGATGTTCTACCAACTTTTAATGTTTAATTAAAGTGACAAAGTTTAAGTTTATTTCCCATTTATTTGAGACCTGGAGGCATTTGTGTAACTCACTTAAATTCCAGAATTTAATTTATAGCAATACTCAATTTCGTTAATACAGTTTAGCAAGCAGTTGGATAATTTATCTATAAGGTAATATCTTCGCTTAAGTGTTTGAGTTACTTGGCAAACTTAACTGAGATATCTTCTATTAGTATGACGTTAAAAATAATGCATTTTTGGGAAGATAATCCAATTAACAAGAAAATTAATTAAAAAAAATTAAATCATTGGCAGGTGTGGATTGTAAATACAGTTTAATAATTCATTTAATACAGTAGAATATTTTTTAAATTGCTACCCTTAAAGCGCTAAAGTAAAAAATGTAAAAGCACAAAAATAATACTGCTGATAGATAAAGCCCACATTTTTTTTGTAATTTATGAACCTAATGTTATTACACATCCTAATGGACTTTCTTAGCCATGCAACATTAAGTTAGCATTTCATAGAGTAGCCCATATTCTAATTTTTTTGAAATTGCGCTCATTTATAAAATACTTGAGTTCAAGTCAAGACGTAGAGCGAATACCATCACTTGAAAATGCCGACTGAGATTTCAGCAAAACGTTGTAAAAACAAATTTTTCAATAAACAAATTGAATCCCGAAATGATAGTAATCAATAAAAGTGACTTAAATAGGGTACCAGGACGTTCGGGGATAGAAGGCAACGAGAAACCGGATAAGCTAGCGAGACAGGGATCATTCACACCATACTTTGGGCAGGACATACCCTTGGAGTAACCAAAAAAAAAGGGCAAAATGAAATGGATCCGAAGCAAATACCTGAAATACTGGGAAAACCTCAGTAAAATTAGACATGGAAAAAGCTTGAAATGAGGCCCATCCAAAAGAACGAAAGAAGAAGTACTCAGACAAAGTGGGAAAAACTTCGCATAACTGTAGGTTTACTAACAGGGCACGACAACCTAAGAGGATACCTACACAAAATAATCTCATACAATGGGGACCCAAGTTGCAAAATGTGCGATGAGGGGGAAGAAACAATCTACCATATACTTTGCGAATGTAAAGCATTGAATCATAAAAGACAGGCATTATTTGGGCAACCGGAAATGAGCCCACAGGAATACATTAACCAACCTGTCTCGGGGTTACACAGACTATAGAAGGAAAAAGACTAATGTAGGATTGATAAGATGATGGGAGATTAGGCACAAAAAGCTCATGAGGCTGCGCTGCCTCCGGTAGTGAATCAAGGCGGCTCCCAGGGAAGAAGAAGAAGAAGAATAATAAGAATAAGAAGAAACACACCTGTTTCATACAAACAAGTATAAAAAATACCCTAAAGAGAATATAAAAATGCAAAAAAAGCAGTTACCATAAAAGACGCAAAGTGTACCTATATATAAATGTAATGAAGATCTAATAAGAAACATATCATCATAAGAAAATATTAAGAGGTATAAGTAGGCTACAAGACCCCGTAAAATCAATAACAATAAATAACTATTTCTAAACATTATTTGTAAACTTTCCAAAATAACCGTACGATTAGCCTAACTTATGCCAATTTATTATCCCATAAACCTAATTACTAAAAAATCTATCCCCCTTAGATTACTTTTTGTCACGTTTATTGGGCAACTTTGAAACATCAAGGATAACTGTAAGTTTTCATTTATTAAAAACATAAATCGTTTATGTAATATTTGTGGTATGAGTAGATTGTCATGGAGGCAAATTTGAATTTGTCACAACAGCAAAGATATAGGCAACTAATTCTTTAAATTGGCATTTAAGCGAATTTGGATTTTTTTTAACAGCAAAGATATTTTTTTATATATATGTATTAGATATACTTATTTTATGTATATATAATTATTTTATTTTACTTTTAAGCAGAAACGTACCATATTGATTATAAAAATAAATAAGAATATTATGCTTTAAAAAATATATATACTTTTTTAAATTTAAATTACAAAAAAACTCAAAAGTAACAAAGCAATTTCTCATTTACGGGTAAATTTTATAAATTTAGATAAATAGTTCAGTATTAGGGCCGCTTGCAGCGATCGCAATTTAAGCTTAGCTTTGAATTAAACTGGGCTTTTTAAAATATCAACTTGCACCGCCTACTAAACTTAGCTTAAAGAAGTCTAAGCGAGGCTTATTAAAAGCGGCCAAAATTATAGGCCTAAAGTGGAAAAGCCCGGTTTCCTAACCTCAAATTTTATTTAATATTTGCTTTTTGCATTTTTGTGTCAATGTCAAACATAAAATGGAATGAAATGAAAAATTTAATGATGATATAGACATTTTGAAAATATTGAAAATAAGGGAAAATCAAATCCCACAGCACACCCAACAAACTATAATAAATTATTTTTCAAATTTATAATATTTTAAATTAAATTATTTACTTATTTTATTGTTTAAATTTTCTTCTTTCTAAGGTTCTCTTTTTCAAATATTTGGAAACGCAACAAAAATGGGGAAAGTATTTATTCTACATTTTTAAGTTAACAAATTTTATTATCTAAGATTTAAAACAAAACCCTTTGTTTGAAAACAACCAAAAATACTAAAATAACTTTTCTTTTGACATTAAAAAATAATACAACATTCTTCCAAAATAATACTGAAAAAGGTAATAAACAGATACTTGTTTTAAATAGTTATCAAGAATAATTTTATTGCAGTTGACGTTTTTTGAGTGCTATTTCTGAATCTAATAATTTATGTTTCTTTATATGTTTTTTGGTTTTTTAATGGAATTTGACTATCATTATATTTGCAATTTGTAATCTTTTTTCGACCAACTGATGAATTTTTTGAGCAATATTTGAGGATGTTAGTGCCCTAACTACAGTAGCTGGACGCTTTCGTCTGTTTTCAGTTGGCTAAAATGTAAAATTATTATGTTTGATGGATTAATAAATAGATTTCTAGGTAAAAAAACAAAAATAGCTACAAAGTGGTATATAAAATTAAAAAAAAAATTTTTAGTGTTCATTTTTATTTTGAAAATTTAAAAAATGGGTATTTTTCAAGTTTTTAGTCAATAAAATGCATCTATTTAAGTTTAGCATCTCATAATCTAATTTTCTTTATTTAATTCGTATTCAAATCTTGATTATGCGGCTTGCATTCAGCTCTAGGTGCTGTATTATTTGAATCTGAATCGAAAAGATTAACAAGGCCCTATACAGTTTTAATATTCATCAAGCTTAAAATTAACTCATGTGCAGGATCTTTTTTCACTATCTGAGGTAGACCCCCTTGCGCCTATTTTTTTATTGTCATATATTTTTTTAATGTTGCCCACTTGTTGAAACAACCATTAGGTCAAATAGCGTTAAACTCAGCCTCAACTTTTATCCAAGCACGATTTTTTTCCTGAATTGTGGCCTGGTCAGTCTTTTTATTGTTAATAATATTCTGGTGTTTAGCAAGTATATTCAAAAGTGTTATCTTTTCTTTATTTGAAAAATTGGTTCAGCGTTGTCTTCTACTGTGGCTCATTTTGGTAACCTTTGATGTGCGTGACATAACTTTAACCTTCAAAATCTTTTTTAAGTTTATTTGCTCGGCTTAGTAAAACCCCCTAAAAATTATGGCGGTTCAACAAACTTTATATAAGCCACGCTTATTTTTTTTAATTTGGCTTAATAAAGCCGAGCTTAAATTTTAATGAAGTGGCCCTTAATCACTTAAGAGTTAAACAAACTTTGGTATTAATTCATTTTTTTCTTAACACAAACATTATCGTAAAATGTAAAGTTGCATGTGGCAAAAAAACCTTTTTTATTTTTGGTAGGAATAGTCAAAGTGTTAAAGTTTTAATCTTTATTTTAAATGTGTCTGCTAAATATTGATAAACCACAATGGTGGTGGGTTTTACCTCTTATGGCAAAGTTTATTATCTTTTGACATAAAAATGTCTTTTATTCCTGTGCTCAAAAGACCTAGATTTACCCCAAAATTGATTGTTAAAAATTATGCGTTTTTAATTTACCATAAAACTCTTAAATTTAATATAAAGAAAGAAAACCCTCGTATGATAAAGTTAGGTCTTTAAAAAAATGTTGTCTTTTTTTTTACTTTTTTGGTCACTAGCACCCATTTCCTTTAAAATTATTTTATTATACCGTTATAACATAGTTTCAGTTAAACAACGTTTTATAATTGTTAACAATTTTATTCATTTCGTAATTATTCTTTTGTGTTTTAGGTAGGTGAAAAGAGTAAAGAAACCACAGAAAAAAGGTAAGTTGAGCTTTACAAATAAATTAAAGATCTTAGTCAAAGCAAATTAATGATTATATTGAGACGACTAGTTATAAAGGTAAACATTGTTATAGAGCATTAAAACCTCACAAAAATGTTAAAGGCTAAATTAAAAAAATCTATTTTTACCGATCATATCTTTAAGTGATGTTTTAATTTTTTTTACAAAAAATGCATTAGTAGTGGTAACACTAGATGTTCTTACAATAAATAACAAATTGAGTATTCTAGGTTCTTATGTATTTTTGTTTTATCTAAAACTATAGAATTGTGCATTAAAATAAACAGTTTCTTTTTTAAACGATTTTTGTAATTTTTTCTCTATAATATTTAACATTGTACATAAAAGATAGATCTCCAAAATAGGTGTTCCTTTTCCTTTTAAAATGTTTGATAATATTTCAGTTAAAAGCGCTATAAAAAATAAAAAATAAGATTACCATAATTAAGTAAAAATCTTAGAAACTTGGTTTTATATAAAGTTTAAATAATTTTATGAAACTGTTATTGATAAATTCTCGTCATAAAATGAATGAAAAAATTTGTATTATTAATTACAAATTTAAGAAATTTGTAAATTTTTAAAAATGTATTTTTAAATTTTTTATCCCGTTTAATAAACATTATTTTAATGACCTAGAATGCAAGGCTCTGTATTTCAAAACCAAATCTTTTAGCGACATATTTTTAAAAAAAGTGTTTTCCATTGAAAAACGTGTTCAATCGACTGCCAAAGTTTGTTAGTATAGACCCTGTTTGCCGGTTCATTTAAAAAGATATGAAAAATTTCCTAATTAAAATATAATTTACTACTAGGTGTTTTTAAATTTGTGTAGTAAACATAAATATAACTAATATTTTTGATAGGAAATTGGTTTAAAATGTACTATTTCTGGAACCTTGCAGTGGGCTTATATTATTAAATATTTATTAGGAAATAAATCTATCTAAATCTATTTTACAAAGATTTAGCGAACCAATGTTTAATATACATACACAATATTTACTTATATTTTATGTATCTACAATAACGTATATATATTAGTTTTGGTATTAAATATTTACATGTACTAAATATTATTGTACTTAAGTTAAATCTGCAGTGTAATATATTTACTCTTTTACTTTACTTACTCTAAAAACAAGTAACTGGTTTTTAAAGTACAAGTCCAGGCGCTTTAGAGGCATTAAATCGTTTGTTTTTTTCGTCTACCCTTTCTTCACCAAAATTGTATATTTTTTTTCAATCTCACCAAAGCTATCTTTAACAAAATTTTTGCTTTTTTAGTATTCGACGCAAACCCATATCCAAATTTAAACATTTAATAGGTTAGTGCTGAGGTATCAAAAATCTGTTTTTTTTAATGTCTAAAAGACACAATCGTGTTCACTGTCACAAAAAAGTTTAACAATTTTCATGGCTCGAAAGTCCCACTTTGGCCGATCCTTTATTAAATAGTCTTTGTTATATGGAACCCGCTTCCTGCAAAAATCTGTTTACCTATATCCTTCAAATCCTAAAGTTTCGTATTAATTGACTACTGCTACTTTCTTAACATACGGTATGTTAGTACATATCAAACATTTATGGACGGTCAAAACATATTTAGAAAATCTCTCAATGCCTTAATATAACTTATCTTAAAAAGTATAAATAATTTATTAACATAGTAATATGAAAGAACTACCTGAATTAACAAATATTTAGAAAAATAATCTTTTATTAATGTTTTGAATATTTATATCTTAGTTTAATTTGGATATTTTAAACATAAAACCAATATCAATAATTGGCTTTTTTACAATCAACTCAAGAGCGAAATAGAAAAATTAAATGTTTAAAGATTTACCTTTTATTAAAAATTTTACAGCTAAATTACAACAAATTGGGATATTTTAAACAAGTGATACAGCAGCTACACTTTTGGAAAATAATTATATTTTTTTAAACAATGTGTACCATTATCTGCAATATTATGATAAAAAATAAATGTAAATCATCATTTTCTATACAGCAACAAATGGAAAAAATGTAAACTCTAAATTTTAGTTTTAGTCTTGTTAAACTAAAATAAAAAAATAAAAGATTCTGTTTCTAAAATACACAGCAATGTTTTTCAGCTATTCCATATCTTAGAAACATACATTTCTAAATACTGACTTACTAATCATGACAATTATTTTAACTCATACTTAAAAATTATATTATTATACAGAGTAATTTAAAAAAAGTGTTATAATATCAAATAGACCAGCTTAGTTATTTTTATTTAAAGATGACATGATTAAATGAAAAAGCCACACAAAAGTGTGTTTTAATATTTTGTTTGGTGCATAAAAATAACATTGTCTTATTATTTATATAATTAATGCTATGGTTCAGTGCCAATATAATTTAATTAAAATAAGAATAAAAATTTTATAATGATTTTTGCATTTTTTTTTCATTTAAAAAGCTGATATTTAATGAGGTGTCAAAAGACTAGCCAAAAAAATTAATTGTCAAAACATAAGCTTCTAAAAATTTCAAATTAGAGGTTATATAATTAATTTTATCCGAAAGTGTAAAAAAATTAATTTTTTTTCACTGTAAAAACCACTTAAAACCTGTAAATACAAATTAAAAAAAAAAAAAAGACGGGAATTGCTTTTAGCTGTAATATGTAACTCTTTATTAATTAAAAAAAAAAGATATTTCTTGTACTATTTCATTCTAAATAATTCTTTTCATTACTCCAATTGGGATTCCAGTATGTGTATTATTTACTACTGCCATATTAATTATAACTGTGCTTCCAGTAATTTGTTTATTTCCACAAAGTAGTAAATATTAAAATAACGTTAAAGGAACTAAGGAAAAATTGGTTATACATCTAAAAACATGGCACACACTGTAACTCGAACTTTGGCATCAACAAGTCTTCAACAGGTTTATTATAATAGTCTTTAAAAAAATAAACAACCTTTCAAAAATAATTTACGTGCTTTAGGATTGCTAATATGTAAAAACATTAGGTAAACTAAAACTCTTATTTTCCTTACTTTTAACAAGCGCGATATTTTTTTAAGGATCTGAAGAACAGTAAAAAGCTTTTAATAATTGGTACTCTTTAATTTAATAACGACGAACTCGAAAATCTCCTTTTATGCTACACTTGAGGTAGTCGTGGGCAGTTTCGGAAATTCCTGACGGGAAACACTTATAAAACTATTAGTCAAATTGCTCCCACAGGTTTGGCTTCAACATTCCTTAACTCCCTTCTTTGAAAGTCGTTAACGCCAGAGCATGACTGCAATGTTTAATATGGCTTCTTTCCTGACAATGATGTTTTGGATCATTTATTCCGTTAAATCTTAGTTTATTCTCTTGCAGGAAAATATATTTATATTATTTAGGCACAAAATTGAATACTAAGTTAAGTTAGATTACTACACTTTATGTTTTTTACGGGGTTCTTGTATTATTAAGCTTTATTTTATCCTAAGCGAGGTAAATTGTGTTGAAAGTGTAAAAACTGTATTTGACTCACACAAAAGCTTTAAAGATTACTTAAAGGATCCGAGTTATAATATGCTTTATTAATAGGGTAAATAAAATACCCACATTTACCACTCTTTTGAGGCAAATAAGTTATGTAATTTATGACTGTAAAGTATTTTTTAAAAAGAATATGTATGTATAGTAATATAAAAATAAGGAATGTCCCTATAAAAAATACAATTTCTCGACCCGTTAAACAAATTATTTATTTTTTTAGATGCACAAATTTCTACCAAGACTAGGATTTCGAGTTATTTAGTTTAAAACTTAAAGCTTGTAATGTTTTTTGATTATTTAACGTCTAACAGGCATCCATTTATAAGACATTTACCACTATGTTTATTGAGTAAACAAATGATAAACAAAACCAAACAACGAAACAAATACAACTTAGCTCCAATTATTAGTCATAAAGTTATTAAATAATAAAGTCTTAATAACTTTCGAATATTGTGCGGCATTTATTTCGAATACATCCAGTTTATTAAAAGTTTGTTGTATTGGCTGCACATTGTATAAATAGGAAATCTTCTTATCTAGTTGTTGGCAGCCCTCGCAAAATAAAATAAAGAATTGGATCTTGTGTTCTTATTTGGTACTCGAAAGTTTAACTTACTTACAAGTTCCTCGCAGTTTACTTTATTTCTACACAATCTAAACAAAAACTTCAGTGCAAGGTAGAACATTCTTTGTTCAAGCAATGATAAATATTATTTTTTAAGATATTGTTGATCGCTACCACGTTCAGGGTAAGTACCACTAGTTTGAAACGCCAGATATTTTTAAAATTTTCCTTTAGTACCCTCGAGAGCATTTATTTATTTCCCAAAAATAGGATTTCAGATATTCTAGTCTCGACCTTACAAATTCAAAGTATAGAACCTTCATTGGTTCTATATTCGTAAAGTGTTTGCATGTTCTAATTATAAATCCCAGAATTTTGAGAGATTACCTAGGAATATTATAAATATATGTGTTAAAGGAATCAACATTTATTCTTAAATATCTATAATTGTCCATGCGCTTTAAAATATTTCCATGAATTGTGTAGTCCCTCAAGATACTGTTTCTTTTTAGGGTTATGGTCATAACCTTTCATTTATTTACATTTAGTGGTAGCTTTTTTTTCAAACACCAACCTTCCAGTTTGATTAAATCTTCCTGAAGTAGCTGGCAGTCTTCTTGGGATCTAATTACTCTAAATATGTTTAGGTCATCTGCAAATAAAAATATTTCGCTTTTACTGCATATTATTAAAAAGAGAAAACCATTCATTATATTTATATTTTCTTGTCATGTATAGGTTAGAAGTATACTTTAATCCTAGTTTTATTAACTGGCAATGTTGTAAAGTTTTAAAACTACATTTTTATTCATATTTAAATAAAGTTTAGAGTTAGCGCTTGTGTGCCTAGTACTTACTATTGGTAAGATATTTTTTGATATCATCTTATAATAACCTTGTAAATCAAATTTCAATATATTTAATATATTTTTAAAAATATTAAAATTAAAGTTATGGTAATGGATATGTTATAGTCAATCCTCGAAGCTCCGGAGTTTCTAGGTTTGATTAGTCGATCCTCAGGTCTGACTTGAAGTCTTAATCAAAGCCCAAACAAATGAAGTTTTTCGGCCTCGGACTAAAGAATTTTCGTCAAACCTAGGAGAACCTAATTTGGTCAGCAAAAGTCAAAACTCAATTTAATGAAATCGGGGTTTGACCAGTCAAACTTCAATTAGGTATTAGAAAGTTTTTAAATTGGATGTAATAAAACGATTTTTTTTTTATTTTAATGTTTATTGTTGTTATATTGTCATAGTTAAAATAAAAAAAAAGTTTTATTCAGACATGGTGGGGCATTATGACATTTAGAATTGCACAATAAGTCAGATGTCTTACATTAATAACTATCCACAACTAACTACAACTAACCACAACTAACCAAAACTAACACAACTAACCGCAAGTATGAACTCATTTAAACGTGTTACAAGTACAGTCGACGTTTGACCGAGTCTGCCAGTCGCTTCTAGAATTGACTAGGCAAAGCTCGAAACAGAATATTTTACTTTCGACCTTTAACTAAAAAGTTAGGAAATTCCAGGTTTGACTAAAAATACTTTAGTCAAAGGCCGAAATTGGAATTTATTTTAGGGTTAGCCCGAAGGCTTTGGTCAAACCTAGGATAAACCAGTGATTAAGCGAAGAGACTGCATATCGACTTTTGACTATGACAGATATAAGATATTATTTAAAACATTTTTATTTTGTTTGGTAAAATAAAGGGTGTACCTGTTTTATTACATGTTACTATTAAATTTATTTCTACGATGTTTGTAAACATATGTTTTGAAAAGGTATCCCAACAACTAAAGTAACCTTTTGGGTAAATTAAAAAAGAAACTCATATATTAGAGCACTGCCCTCCTGTTTATTTAACCTACGGTCGCCTAAATAAACCAATAGAATAGTAAAAAAAAATATACTTATAATTTTTTTTTCAATTTTCTTAGTATAATTTAAGGGGGCTTATATATATAAAAAAGGAATTTTTAAGAAATGTTTAAACTAAACTCCTGATTTTTTTAACTACTCAAGGATACACTCACAACACAACTTAGCATTTTACTATCTATGTTTACTACTTTTTTAAAATTCTTTTCTTTACATATGTTACAACAACTGTGATTTTTGTGACGCAATTGCATTTTACTTGTATTATACTGTAATTTTCAATTTTTAGTCACATAAACTACTTTTTTGTCGTATTTGCAATACAAGTTTTTAGGCGTTTTTTAAAGCTGGTAGGTAACGACTGATTACTCATCTTATTTATTTAACCACATATTAAAAATGTAAAAAATGTTTACCAATTATAATCTTGCTTTTTTACCACAAGCTTATAAATTACAAAAAGTTAAAATTATTTACTGTAAATAGACCTAATTAATTATATTTTACCAAACAAAGTTTAAAATGTTGCTTTATGCAACACTTGAGGTTATCTTGGCCAGCGTCAGAAATTCATGACAGGAAACACTTATAAAACTATTAGTCAAATTGCTCCCGCAGGTTCAGCTACAAGTACTTCCAACATTCCTTAACTCGCTTCTTGGAAAGTCGTTAGCGCTAGAGCATGACTGCAATGTGTAATATGGCTCCTCGCCTGTCAATGCCGTTTTGGTCTATTTCCAGTATTTCTTGCTGTTCGGTCCTTTGTTGCAGGAAAATTTATGTTTCTGCAACTTAATTTAAAAAGGCAATTATGTGGATTTTCCGATTTACAGACCAGTTTTCGTTCATATTTTTATTTAATTTCTAAATAAAATATAAACAAAGCCAACTATAAATAAAATTGTCTGCTTTTCTCAGTAGGGTTTAAAATATGAAAGTTTGTATCAATTAAACTACTTGAAATAAAAAAAAATATTTTAACACAAAAAAATACAAATTTAAAGTTTAGGTGCACCATTATAAGAAACATTTTTTAGCTACAAATTCAATAAAAAATAAACATTTAACTTTTTTTAGCGAATTTAGTGGAAAAATACCCAGTGTTTCCGATAAAGTCACTCTCGTTTTGTTTCATGAGCTCAAAAGAAAATCACTTTCTTGTCTCAATGAGAATACTCTTCTTTACTTAAACAACCACTCTCTTTTGAGACGTCTCATTTTTTCGTAATTAAAATATAAGTGTGTAAAAAACACTGCAACGCAAAATTAAGGCATATCGTTTTTTTAACAGTAATTTTAAAGTTAAATAATTTAAAAACTAACAAACCATTTTAAATTATTTTTGTTTTAGATCAAAGGTACATCAATCTTATTTTGAATCATTTATGGAGGAGCATTTTATTTCAACGTAGTTTAATTGTACAGGATTAAATAACGGTTTTCAATTTTATGTATGGAAAATAAGTGACACCAGACAAACTTCAGTTTTTCCCTAGGGTGCAAGGCTAGTGGTTTATCTACTAGATAGTTTTTGAAATCTGCCTCTAACTCCAATAGTTTTGAAAATATGCAATTTTTTCCTATGTTCATTTTTACTTTAAATACCATAATGTTGACCAGTTTAGCCAAAAAGCGATTATCATGGTTACTTGACATACTGGTGACAGTTTGTGAATTGATTAGAATAAGATCGCTACTTTAATACGAATAGTTTTTTATTTAAAATGTTTAGACGTCATTTGAGTCCAGAAGACGTAAGTAGAGCTCTTGGTTTGTTAGATGCTCGTATGCGTCAGAGTAAAGTTGCAACCCGTTTTAATGTATCTCAGAGTGTAAACTGTCATCGGTATGTAAAGTAAGCATGGTAATCACTTTGTGGATAAACTACTCAACATTATGATATTTAAAGTGAAAATGGACATCGCATAGGAAAAAATTGCATACTTTCGAAACTATTAGAGTTAGGGACAAATTTCAAAAACTATCTAAAAGATAAACCACTGGCCTTGCACACTAAGGAAAAACTGAAGTTGGACTGGTGTCACCCATTTACTATACGTGAAATTGAAGACCGCCTATAAAACTACTTCTTTATTTTACCCTGTAAAATAAAACTACGTTGTAATAAAACGCTTCTCCGTGAGTAATTTAAAAATATAAAGATGTACCTTTGATCTAAAACAAAAATAATTAAAAATGGTTTGTTAGTTCCCAAATTATTTAACTTCAAAATTACTATTAAAAAACCGATATCCTTTAATTTTGCGTTGCAGTGTATACTTTTAGGTAGTTTTTAAAGGTCAAAGTAAAAAATTTCTATACTTTCATGTATTTTAAGAGATGCACACATTGGTTTTTTTTTCTTCTTACTGTGCCATACTCTATTTAGAGTATAGCACTCTCCTTTTTTACAATAGTTTTTAGACTTAAAAATCATCAACATAAAGCAAGCACCCGTCTGTATTTTAAATTATTAAAATTTTAAATTTCAAGCTTTTCAACAATTTTTATTTTTAAAACACATTTTATAAAAGTCAGCAAGCTCACATAAGTAAACCAACTAAACCCGAATACTATATACCTGGTGTTACTCCAAATTGACTTGCCACTATAACTTTAGTGTTCTTACGATATTTTATCTAAATTAACGATGTATATCTGGGACATAATACTGCATTTTTAAACAAGTGACCATGCTTTATTTAACTTGCCGTTTAAAGAAAAATGACATAAAGTTTGGATTTTTAAATAGAACACTCTGTATATTTTAACTTTACTGACACTTAAGTCAGTATGTTTAACAGAAATTAAGGCCTTTTAAAGAAAAAACTTAGAAGGCAGGCCACATTTTTTTTATTTTTATTGAATTTTTTATTAAAAATAGCAGTTTAAAACGAAATCATTAAATATTTTAGCATACAGTAAAAAACATTATTCATGTAAATATAATATGGTTTATTTTTAAGTTAAATTCTGTTATTTATTATCTTGCAAACAACCTAAGAGAAAAATTTGAAATTAGGTAGTTTGGTATAAGTTAATATGCACTTTAAAACACTCTTGTGTCTCGATTAAAAAAAATATATATTGATAACGACAAATCTCAAATTTAAGATATTTTTTATAAGTTTTTTCTCCATAGAAAGAGCGCCACTGGAAATACTAGACGATGGGTCTGAGGATTTTTTTAAAAATAACTTGTTTATAATTTATTGAATTTAATTAAAGTTATAGACTCGCATTATGGACACCCTAAGACAACATCTACAAAAAAACATAAAACTCTTTTAAAAAACAGACACGCGCATACGCTCCCTTAAACATGATACAATTGATTATATTTACCTTATCAAAAATACACATACACAAATTAAAAGTCCCAGTTTTTCAGCTAAATTTTGCAAACAGAAACTGAAAGAGAAGGTACAAAGTTTTTACCTTTTGGCTTTTTAAGTCTCTTACCTATTAATGGCGTAAAAGTTTAAACTCAGCAGTTTTTACTCAATTTACAGTTTTCTTTTTAATTACCTACTTCTAAAGTTTAATGCTAATTTCGGAACACTAAAAAATCGCTTAGTTTTTTACCCAACCACTCGGGTATGGTCAAACTAAGGTATCTTAACTGTTAATTCTACTAGACTAGAGCGAGGGCGGAACCTTCAAAAAAGGAATCGATTTACGGATCCGGATCCTCATAAAGGAATCGAATCACCAATACGAATCCTTTTCTAAGGAAAAAAGGATTTGAATCCAGGAAATCGATTCCTATTTATCGGATTACGAATCCGGATTATCTTTAGTTTCTATACTTAAAACTGATAACTACGATACTACGATGATACTATAGAATTCAGATGATAAATCAAGCGTCAAAGGTTTTGGCACGGAGCCCGAGCCGCGAAATATAATTTTAGCCTCATTTTAAAGTAAAGTTGGATCATTTCTAAAATGAAAATTCGGTGCCCTTTGAAAGAAAAGACATAAAAAGTAGCAAAAAGGTTTAATTTTTATTGTCGGCTTTTTATATGGTCTATTATTACGGACATGTGCGGGAAGCGGCACATTATAAAAAGCATAGGAGGCCGCTAGATCAAATTAAACTTTTTTGGCTACTTTTTATGTTTTTTTTTTCTTTCAAAGAGAACCGAATTTTCATTCTTATATTGATCTAACTATACTGTAACTCTTAACCAAATTAGTCTTTGATAAATTATCTTCAAATTTAAATATGCTATTTGTAAAATAAACATGAAACCACCCTTAAATAGAACATTTTTTTGTATTGTATTCCAAAACTTGCGATGCTAGATATTCATAAGATTTTAAATGTGATTCTTGAGATAACCTTAAGCAACTTATAAATGGGACATTTTATTGTAATTATACGGGGAGTTTCACAAGTACCGTTTAATAATTTTTCCGCTTGCGAAATATTAACATGTATTAAAATTTTAAATTAATTTTTGTAAGACACCCTGAATAGTAATCATAAAATATCTTACTTAAAAGTCTCTTAGAGTTATCTTAAGGAAAACATATTAAAAAATTATTAGGATTGAGCAATAAAAACTTTTAAGATCAGATGCAAGTAAAATTTATGCCCGTTTTTAGATACCACACTCTTTGGTTACAAAAAAAAAATAATTCATTTAAATGTTGTTTCTCTGGACCTGTAAAACAACATGTTCTGGTTAAAAATAACATGTTAGGTGTGTTTAATTATTTAAAGATAGTAATAGGCAAGTGTTTTAAAATTGTTTTTTTTATTTTCAAAAATCAATGTGATGCTGATAAAGAATCCTAGGTAAAAATTTAAAAATTTAAAATGGAAGATTTAAAATGGTAGTTTTTAGCATTTATAAACCTATTTGCCTCATATTTAGGATATAAGGGTTTTAAAGGAGTCTGGAAATTAAAAATCTTAGGTCAAAATTTGGAAATTTGATATGGCGTATTTAAAATGGCGGATTTTGGCATTTATAAACCGATTTGTCTCAAATTAAAAATATAGGAAATCGATGCCTTTTGGAATCGGATCCTTTCAAAAAGGAATCGATTTCGGATCATTTTAAAATTATATAACGCATCCGGATCACGGATCCTATTTTTAAAAAGTAATTGATTTTAGCCCTCGGATCCTTAAAAAGGAATCGATTCCTCAATTCGATTTCAGAAGAATTTAATTTTTACCCAGTTCTGTACTAGACCAAGCCCTATTCGTTCTTGGATGGATGTATGAGGTGGAATCGTGTTTTTGCTGAAAACCCTTCACAAATATTTATATAACAACAATCGTGATACGCTTTCCTGAAGGTGCGTTTAATATAAAAAGTGTAAAAAATGTATATTTTTTTAAATTTAATTATCCAAAACTTTGTAAGTTGTTTTTGGCCTAATTTAGTTCGTAACAATTCCTTTGAATTTTAATGCTTTATTATTTTTCCCTATTTTTTTACTTCTTTAACAGAAGCAATTAAATTATACTTTTATGTATTAAGCTTAGTGATTTAAGGACATCTTACTCACCCTGTAGTTAAACTACCTATAGGTCGAGACTAGTTTTCTGTAATATTTTATTTTTTATAAGCCAAACTCTGTTAGACAGGTACCACAAAACTTTTATTTTATATAAAAACAGTAATTTGTTTTTGATTACAGAAAACGTAAATTTTAAATTAAATAAAAAATTAGCCTTCTTAGCTACCAGCAACATGTATACGGCAGCGATATAATTCTTTTTCCTAAAAAGGCGTAGAATTAGATAAACTGCTGACTTAACGCCCTTCTTGACTCTTGGTTTAGAACTTTTACCCTGCTTCTGTCAGAAAGATTTCCGCAAAGCTCGAAAAGCATAAAGGAAAAGCCAACTATGTTGCCAAGTATAAACAACAGTTTAAAAGATATTAAGAACCCAGTATTTTATTAAAAATTTTAATGGATATTTATGTTTAAGTGGGGTTTTGCAGAAACCCAAGTATTAACTACATAATATTGCAATAGAAAGTATGTCACCTTAAAAAAACACTTTTACATAAAAAGAAAACTAATACAACATTACTCGCTATACCGGAAAAAATAAAATATTGACTCAATGTTAATAAAATTGTATGTTTTTTACAATAAAGATTTTATAATCAAGGGCTTGGAGATCTAGAAATGGGAACACTTAAGTAAATTAAAAGTGGAGAACGGAAGATTTTATTTCTTATTACAGCATACCAAACATAGGTAAATACAATAAAAATGTTTTGAATTAAGTCTGGGCCGTCACAGTTTGTTATAGCTCTAGAGGCATACCGATTAAATTCAATTGGTTGAGCTCCTACTACATGGTTCCTGTTGCCGCGTAGCGTTAATAATTAACACGGATTTCGGCAATGATAAATCGCTGATGTCGTCACTAATAGTTAGTCTCGCAGATCCGAATACGCACGTTTGACTCATAACTCTGTAACAGCGTAACGCGTTTGCTACAAATTGGAAAAATGTAACGATTAGTACGAATTATTTAGGGTTTACCTAGACAAATTTCGATAAAATACAAAATGAATTATACAGGGTGTAAAAAGTATGATGCTCCCATTTTAATGGGCGATAGTGAAGCTCAAAAGAAGTCGAAAAAGCCAAGAACATATGGGTCAAAAGTTAATCGTTTTCGAAATATGACCTTTCAAAGTTTAAAAAAGTTGACAACATCATTCATCGAATGCGAGTCGATCGACGAACATGTTTTGCGCAGTTTTGTATATTTACTTTTTTTAAGGGGATGTTCATTTACATACAAATAATAAAAATTACTTCTTGCAAGTTATGTAAGTATTTAATTTGAAATTAAATTTAAGTAAAAAACAACAAATAACTATTGTTTGGTTTTTATTTAATATTAATAAATAGTTGTACTTATCAAAAGAATTGGCTAAATATCCATTTTAAGAACACAAATTATTATGTTTTAAAACAGCCCATTTTTATTTTGCTTAAAGAATAAGATTTCTCGGTTGTACACATTCCGTTTTTAAAAATCTTTGGTAAATTTGCACTACGTATGTGGTAAATTTAAAACATATCGGCATATTTTTCCGATTTAAAAACAAACAAAAATATCGCTGCCAAGGATTCTAGGTAGGCTCTGTTGCCAATTGTTTTTTAATTTTTTAACTGGGGGAAAAATTATTTATATTATATTTTTTTATTATTAATTAAGACGAAAGTTTCCAATTCTTAAGATTTTCAGAAATAATTGCTTTTAAAGTCTAACTTTTACAGCGTTTAGACACATATGTCATTTAAACTTTTTGACTTGTTTTGAACTCCACTATCGCCCATTTAAATCGTGAGCATCATACTTTTTACACCCTGTATACTAACTATCAATAATTTTATTAAAATTATTATTATATATACAATAACTATTTTTTTCTGTATATGTTATGCCTGACTCTGTATTTATTTTCTGCCCAAATAGAACTAACTAAATCAAATTAAAACTTTTAAAATAATTAATTTAAAAAAAATGTATCTAGCATATATTAAATTTGATTAAAAAACGATTTAAAGTAGGTCAAAAACTCCTTGGTATTCAGTAACAAATCTTTTAAGGTAAAAAAAGTTTTAAAATAGCTTAGTTTTGATAGATCGTATTAGTCGCACACATGCCTAAATTATCTATATCCATTTAAGTGAAATTTAAAAAATGTAGGCAAAGGCTTTTAAATATAAACCAAATTTATTTTAAATCTTGATTAATATAAATTTAAAAAATGTAGAAATAAAAAGCAAAAAGTGGTAAAAGACAGAGGTTATTCAAAATTTAAGAAACGCCATCTGTGGCCTTTCAAACAAAGCATTTTAGCAAAGGTAAGATTTTTTTTAACTCTTTTACATTAATGTAGATATTTATCTATCTTTAAAAGTTGAGGTAACGTAGGTAAGCATTAAAATAAATGTTTAACATTTTTTGTTTATTCCTTTTTTTTTGAAATATGCTGTCTTACTTTTTTTTACTGTACTTTCCGATTTAAAGAATATATTTATTTAGTCTACCCGTTCAAGAAATAATAAATATTTTTTTTGGAAAAAAGTTACAACTTTATTTTTATTTATTTATGAAAATGCTAATTAAAATTTAATTAATTAAGAAAAATGTGTCTTTTTAAGCAAATTATTTTAAACCTAATATCTATTTAGGGTAGTAAAGAATGAGGAAATAAAAAAAGTATATTGTTAAATTAAAATTTAAATTATTCTAAAACAAAATTAAAAAGAAAAAATAACAGCTATTAAACAGATTACGAAACAGCTAGATAATTTTAGTGTAAAGAAAAATGAGTTAGCTACATACTACATATGAAAGTTTTGTTTTTACTAAAATTTATTTTTTTAAATTTAACCTTATTTGATACCGACAATGTCGGCTTATTAAGAAACAAAGGGGGGACTCAAGCTTTGTTTCTATAGCTTTACTTTATTTTAAAAAAAAATTGAGACAAGTTTTAAAAAAAAATATTTTATTAATATTTAAAATAATTAAAGGCTTTCGACAACCTTTTGGGAAAGGGCTTTATAAAAATTGCAAAAAATTTTCAGACGGTAGCTTAGTTTAAATTTAAAAAGTTTTGAAATAAACAAACCCCAAACCCCCCCGGGGGCCCCCACGGTCCGTCGTTTTTAAAATATTTTTGGGGCTTGATTATACATGTAGTAATAAAATAATCAAAGTATACCAAATGTACTTTAAAATTTTTTTGCATTTTGTTTGTTGTCCCAAACCCTTTAAACCCCCCCCTTCCTTAACCCACCACACCTTTTCCGAACATTCATTTTAAGGGTATCAATTTAAAAATTTTTTTATTAACCTTGAAGTTTTTCGTTTACTTAAATTTTTCCCCCACTCCCCCCTAGTATCTGTTACTTCACCCCAAGTTTACAAAAAGCCCCCAACTAATTTAAAATTTTGATGCGTGACTGTTTCTATTAGTCTTCAATGTATAATATTTGCTTTCAAATTTCCTCTGTGTGTGTGAAAATCTGTTATGTTTTATGTACTGTTGTTTAGTAAAAAAATATTTAGATACGTGGATTCTATTAAGCATCTTGTGTATTTTGTTGTTGTCGCACATTCCAGATACTATAAGACACTAGCAGGGCACATGCATCTGGGAATGCAGATAAATAGGGCAAAACCCATAAACTGTATTTTTGTTTGTTTGAGGAAGGGGGAGGGGTCTGGGGAGAGGTGTAATAGATAAGGTGAGGGAAATTGTAAAAAAAGGTTTGGAAAAGGAAGGGTAAAAGCAAGGTTTGGGAGAATAATAGTTTTTTTTCATAAATATCCAGAAAGGGGCCCGTTGGATGCCTTGGGAATTTTTTGCTCTGTGGTAAAGGGGGAAGGGGCAGGAGACGGGGAAAATAAGACCTGGAAGGAAAACGGACTAAATGGGGGTTTAATGAAACAATTTTCAGAATATTTTCGCTAAAAGTATGGGTGGGGTAGAAGTCAGAAAAGATGTGAACTTAGATAATTTGACAGGGTTATTTGTAAAGAAATTGTTTTAAATAGTAAAGTACTTGATGTTGTTGATGTTAATGTTGTACCAGGTTTCCAAAGAAAGAACGCTTAAAATTTTTTGGGGAAAAATTTTTTTAGTAAAATACCAAGAGAAATAGCTGAATTATTTTTAGGCCAAAAACCCCTCAAGATGGCGCAACTGCAACAGTAATTAAAACCTATTTCCTAAAATTGTTTGTATTAGAATTTTTATTTGATCAGCAAAACTCAGAAAAATTTTGGATAAATTGGTTGATTATGTTAAAAACGAATTTTAATAAATATCTCCTACACCTTAATCAAAGGGTTTAAATTGTAATTTTTTAAAAGAAAATTTAAAAGTTGGCTTTTTTTGATTTCGGCAGAAACTCGAAATTTAAGAATTTTTAAAAATTTGATACACGTATTTTTATTGTAAGAAGAGAAAAAAAAAAACCTACACTTTTTGAGAACGGTATATATCAAGATCGTTTTGAGTTATAGCATTCTTCCATGTGGTCTGGACTTTATTGATTCTGGTTTTATTCTGTAAGTTCCAAAGGTGACTCCTCATGTACCTTTGATCCCAAAATAATTAATTATATGAAAAGGGTTTAAAAACCTCATTACCGCACCATCTACAGATATAGAATGCGACCATTCTGAATGCTGTTTTTTTTGTAACCAATCTGCAAATCCCCCAACATCTAACAGTTCTTATTGAGCCTTCATGCAAATAATCTGGCTGCAAGCGTTTTAAACATTACCCGGTATGCGTTATCTTTGTTTCCGATATCATAGTTCTTTCAATTTTTTTTGGTTCAGTCTTTGGCCCTTCGCTTGAGAACCCACGGACGTACGGGGGGTCAAAAATTGTCAAATTTGGGTTATTGCTCCTTTTACGTTGTTGCGGTTATTCCCCCGTTACGCCGTTAGCTGGGTGTTTAATGTATTCAAAAGCCTTTTAACTGCTTGATTTGGGGCTACCCACATAGAGTTTGCTTTTTTTTGAGTTACGCAAATGTTTTTGTCCTGAAATGCCTTTTTTTGCTGCCACCACATGACCTATGCATAATCAGTGGGGGCTAATCGCCAAAAAGATCCAGTTGCCCCTTTGGGGGTCCCCTTTTTTTCCTACTATGTGAACCTGAGATTTTTTATTTTTTTTTTTAACGGATGAATTATTGGGGCTGTTTTTTGTGGTTAACTTCCAGGTAGGAATCTAGTCCTTGAATGCCCCTTTTATTTAAAGTGATTCAATAACCATCCATCTCTTTTTGTGAATAGTATTTCCCTTTCCAAGTTTCCCTAAGAAAGGGGGCTTCACCATTTTTTAAAATTGTTTAATTCTTTTAATACTTTTTAGTGGTGTGATTCCTATGGATGCAGATATAATAAGCAAACCACCCATTTTTTTTCCCTTTTATCTAGTGGGCAGGCTTTTTACCACAGGGACCCCCGGATTGCTAAAACTTATTTCTTTCTCTTTTTTGCCAGTCTTTTTTTGACAGTAGTTTTCACTGCGACTTGACATTTCTTGTCTTTAGATATTATGTATCCAGTCAACTAGAGTGTCTTTATTAACCTTAGCTGTCACAAAGGCAACAAAAAAAAATGCAATTTTTAAGAAGGGCAGGAACCCCCCTTCAACGCATCATAAAAGTATTTCTTGGCAAATATTGCAATAATTATTTTTAAAAAAAGGGGACCCAAAAACGTTTGTCAATAAACCTAAAAAAAATTTTGGGGAAAAGAGCATATTTTTATATAAAAATCTAATTTTAAAAAAGGTTTAAAAACATATCTCCCTAATAAGAGCAAAATGGGGCAAAGTAGGCTGCTCAAAAATTACTATTGTGTTTTAAAAAAACTTTACGTTTGACAAAAAACTTAGGGGCTTGGGGGCTTATGTGTAAAAGTTCAGTTAATAAACACCCCCTTTTTTTTTTTACAATATCAATTTATTAAGTTTAAAAATTTTTTTATTTATTAAGCATTTTTCTTTTCCATATATAACTGTTAAGCCTTTTATTGGTTTCATTTGATAAAAAAAAAATTATAGAAATGGTATATTACAAAAAAACCCAAAAATTTTGAACCATATATAATCCTATATATAAAAATAACTTAGTTATCCATTAAAATAACTTTTTTAAAAAACAAAAAAAAGGCACACATAATTAAAAGCTTTAGATAGACCGAAAGAATACGTCCTTTTTTATTCTGAAGATTACAAAAAAGGAATAAGAAAATTAAAGATAATGGTTGTTGATTTTTTAAAATAAAAAGTGCAAAAAAAATGTTCCCAAATTTAAAAACAATATCCTTATAAATTAACACAAAACTTAAATAGCTCCTTTAATTTTTCAATAATTAAACTCCATCTTTAATAAATAGAAAAAAAAACTTTACGTTTGACAAAATCTTTAGGTCTTGTGGCTCTGGTATGTGTAAAAGTTCAGTTAATAAACCAATCGTTTTTGTTTTTACAATATCACATTTATTAAGTTTAAAATTTATTTATTTATGAAGTATTTTTCTTTTTCCATATATAACTGTTACAGCCTTAATATTGGTTTCATTGTGATAAAACAAAAATGATAGAAATGGGTTTATTGCAAAACCTATAAAGTTAGGACCCATATATAATCCTATATATAGTAAACAATAACTTAGTCTATCCATTAAACATAACTTTTTAATAAACAAAAATGGCACACATAATTAAAAGCTTTAGATAGATCTGTATAGAATACGTCCTTTTTATATACTTCAGCGATTACGAATAAGGAATAAGAACTTTAAAGATAATAGTTGTTGATTTTTTAAAATATAATTATGAGTTAAAAATTAAATGTTCACAATTAATAACAATATCCTTATAAATTAACACAGAGGACACTAAAATAGTCTCTAATTTTTTAATAATTAAACTCCATCTTTAATAAATAGAAAAAGCACAAAAATCTCAAAAAAAATTATACACAGCAACGAACACGACATGAAACAACATCTGATCTTGCTTTCTCATATACATACAGTTTTAAATTTTTCTTAACACCTTGCATAAGTAAAAATGTAGGTATAAAAGTTAACTTAATTATTTAAAAAATATCCTAAAGAAAATATTTTTTGGGATTAAATTACCAGCTTGAAAAGTTTTTAAGTAACTCTGTTATTGATAGACAATGCACAGTTTTTGTAATTTATACAATAGAGAACTTTATTATATTACCTAAACAAAGTCAAAAATACTGATATTTTACTAAATATAATTTACTGGGTTAATAATAATAGAAATACCCCTTTATATATAAAATCATATTTTAATAGTTTATAATTTAATAAAACAAATCATTTTCTGTAAAGGCATCGCTTAAACTGTTTGGAAAACTCTAATAATTTATTTGTCCAAAAAAGAAAATTTAAGAGGTTCTGTATTGTTAGTACCAAATCCTCTGACATTTTATCAATTATTAAAAAAAAGTTTTTTTTTCTGTTGCAATTTTAACTTTTTTTTTAAAAATTCCTAATTACAACATCTATGGCCATTTATTTGGTTTTGTTTTTATTTTTTGATTCTCATTGGTCACAGTAAATTTAAAAGAAATATTTGTTTTAACAGAAATTGCAATATTGAAAACATATTTTTGTCTATAACTATTTTGGTTTTTAGATCTAGTCTAATTTTCTGGGTTAGCGATTGCAACCTTAAATTAAAAAACCATTAAAAATAAAAGGTTTTTTTTTATTCCAAAATTTTGAAATTATAAACGAATATACCTATTGCAATAAAAATTTTAATGTTTGTTTTTAAAATACTGTTAGGGTTTATATAAAAGATGTCTAAATCTTAAAATTTTTGTTGATCCTTTAAACTTTCTTCGCTCCAGGTAGGTTATTGAAATTTTCTTTTTTTTTACTTAATATTTCAACAATAATTTGTTGATCGCTAAATATACTTATTATAATTTAATCTAGAAAGTAAGTTAAGTTTCTAGAACGTTTATATTAAGCACTATTTTATTTTAAAGATAGCTTTATTTTTCAAAGAAAAACAAATAGGAAAATACAAATTTCTATAATTTAAATAACCCTTTTGGCTTGGTTTACAAAAATAATCTCGTTGTTTAAATCAATTGAAAGCCTTGATGATAAGATGTAACAGTAACTCTATATAATAGCTAACTAAAGTTATAAAGACAATGGGTTTATCGTTTGTATTTCTACTTGAAAGGAAAATATTTTTATTTTCATAATTTTTTGCTAACTAATTATTTAACTAAATTAAGAGTTCTTTCGCGCCGCAAAAATTGATCCAATTTGTTCGGGGTAATGTTTTTTCAAAAATGGAAAGTTATCGATAATTTTTAAAAACATATGTGCCAACACTTAAATCCAGGCTTCTACTGTAATATTTTTGAAATTTTGATTTAGTTTTAATATTTCTTAATGAAAGTCCTAAAATGGTTTTTTAGATACTATTTTCTCTTAACTTGACCAATTTTAAAAATCCGTTACTGCAGAGGCATAGATTATTTCCTTACCTTTAAAATTTGTATAATTTATGCCTTATGAAAAATAGTTATCAAAAAACGTTATCTCCGTAGACCTGAATCGGAAACAAAATCAAAGATACACCAAATTTAAAAGAATTAAATAAAATATAATATTTTTTAATGCGGCTATACAAAATTGTGGTAGTGAGATTTTGTTAGTCTCCGCCCACCGCCCGCTCCTTTTCCCCGACCCCAAGTAGCGTAAATGCACATTAATGAAAAACAAATTTCATTCTTTTTTCGGTTAATTAAAAAAGTCATCGTTAACTACACACCAATCAAAACAAGTGGACCGCTTGGTCTTGGTCCTTGAATATAGGGACTTTTTTGCTCAGGCTGTTGACTCGTCTGAACTAGCCTATCGTTTAAATTAGAAAATAGCAAAACCCAAAAAAACTAAAAAAATTATCTACGGTTCGGGGTGGGATGAAAACTTCAAGAAATCAATATTTACCAATTTGCAAAGCCCCCAAAAAATGTGTTGCATCTTGTTATTGCATATTGCATAAATTTTTTTAAAGTTTTTTAAAATTAAATTTTTCCTTACAGTATTTAAAAATAAATATATTTATAAGTATATTATTAATAAACTTTAAAATAAATATTGGTTAAATAATTTAAAAAAAAAAAAATAATTTAAAAATGCACAAAGGTTTTAAAAATTTATTAAATTCTTTAAAATAGAAACACACCTAATAAATAAAAATTATTCAAAAATTTTAATCGAAACAATAATACTTTTTTGTTTAAAAAAAATTACTGTGTTTTATGAACTTTTACGGGTTTAAAAATTTTTCTGTAGCCTTTACATAAGTTTTAAAAAAGTAAATTAACTTTTGTTAAAAAAGTTCATTAAAAGTTCAAGTATTCACCATTCCTAGTAAAGAAATTTTACTACTTAACGTAACCCCCAAAAAATTACATTGTTTGGAACAATGTAAAAAATTTTAAATCACTGAAAGAGGGAACGGAATCCCTTTCCGGTTAAAAAGAAAAGGGAATTTTTTGTTGGTTGTAGTTTTTTTTTAAAAGGTTGTAAAAAAAATTAATTTAAAAAACCAAAAAAGAAAATAACCGTTTTTTCCGTTCGTAGTTTGCGTTGTTTTATTTTTAACCTTCCCCAAATGGGTTTTTTAAAATTTAAATTTTTAAAATTTTAAAAAAAAAATGAACGTGACCCTAGTTTAAGATAAGAAAACTAATTTGGTTACATTAAAAACCCTTTTTTAAAATAAATTAGGGTTAAAAAGTTTTTTTGGCTTAAAAAAATTTAAATTTTTTTTAAAAAATTTTTCTTTAAAAAAAAACTAAAATTTTATGTTATTTTTGGGGAAAATTTAAAGGGTTTTTTAAAACCAAAAATTTTAATATTCGGCCCCAAAAAAATTGGGAAAAAGTTTTTTTAATTAAAAAATTTTTGGTAACATATTTTTTGAAATATATCTTTTTTTTTTAACTTTTAAACATTAAACATTAAAAAAAAGGCCAAAAAATACTATGGTATGTCATAGATACCCAAATTTTTGCTATGTTTAACCGATTCCTTTTTTAAGGAGTGTTTTTTTCAACATAAAAATATTTTTTTTTTAATCTTTTAACAGTTTAAAAAACCAAGTTACCAGAATTTTAAAATTTAAAAAAATGTACTAAATGTTAATTTAACGAAATATACTTAAATTTTTAAAATTTTGGGGGTCAGTTTATGCAAAGTTGTTTCTTTTTTTGGGGAAAATAAAAATATTAAAAATTTAAAATTTTAAAAATTTTTTTTTTTTAAGCCTTATTAGTAAAAAATTTTTAAAATTTTTCTCTCCCAAAAGGGTTTTAAAAAAAAAATTTTTTCCAAAAAAATTTGTAAATGCTTTAACAACACCGGAGTAAATTTTCTACCCTTAAAAAAATACAGGAAGCCAAAATTTTTTTTCCCAAATTTTGGGGTCTTTTAATTTTCACAAGATTTTTATGAAATTAAAACTTTTTTTAATAACCCAAAGGATAACAATATATCCGGGGAAACTACCCTGTAAAAAGCATTACCCAAAAGAATTTAGTCCAGAACCCGCTAGGTAATAATGATAAGTTTGTTAATGCTTTTTTTTTTAAGGCATTGAACCAGGTGTGCTTTATTAAACGATATGACGCGTAGTAATTTTAACCCCCCAAATTTTTTTATTAAGTTTGTTATAAAAAAAAAAACGAAAAAAAAACCCCTTTAAAATACAATAAGACCAAGAGGGGCAGCTCATTGTTTGAGATGCCCCAGACAGGTCAACCCGTTTTCTTCAAAAAAACTTTTTGGGTTGTCATACCTTTTGGATACGGATGGCTCCAAGACCAAAAGGCAGTAAAGGAAAACATATCGTCATTTGCTCAGAGAGCCAAACGGCCCTGAAGGCCATCAAACCCCCAAAAAAGGAATTCCAAACTAGTGGGGAACTGTATACAGGCCCCGGGAAAAAACGGTTTTTGGAAACAAAAATTTCGGTAGCCTGGGTACCATGCCACAAGGGGGGGGCCCCGGTAACGAAGAGGGGCCACGACCCAGCCAAAAGAGGGTAAAACCCTAAAATGATAGCCCCCCCGCCATTCTGGGGGAAAACTCAGCAGGCCTGCCAGCAGGGTAGACGAAGAGTTTCAAAGCTGGTGGGTACAAACACCAGGACAAACAGGAAAAAAAGTTCAAAATTTAAACCTGCTGGCCGTTTACCTCAGACCGAATGAGCCACAGTTCTGGGGGGTAATGATAACGGTAGGTCAACTTCAGGAATTTAAAACCAAAAAAGCACCTGGAAAGAATAGGCCCGGTGGGGGGTAGCCTGTGTAGATTCGCCCCGGGGGGTGAAGAAACAGCCGTACATGTGTGGGGGCCCCTGCGAAGCACTATGTAGGCTTAGGTTTAATAGGTTTGAGGAAAGTTGTTTTTTTATTGGGGAATACAAATATTATAAATTAATTTAAAAAAAATTTTTTTTTTTTAATGCCTTTTTAGTAATAAATTTTAAATTTAATTTTACCAAAGGCTAATATAAAATTTTACCAAAATATTTTAAAAACGGCAAGATATATGGAGTGACCATGTCAAGACTCCCCGGGGTCTAGTTATGAAGACGGGGGCCAAACAAAAAGGATTTTAAAGAACGATAGGGGGAAAACCCCAAAAATCTGGATGGTTCCCGGGGGAGGTCATTTTTTTCCTCTCCGCTCAAATAGTCAACCCCAAACTAACTAAGATATTTTAAATGGTTTTCTAACAAAAAATGGCCGGGGAAAAACGGGGAATATTTTTTACTTTTATTATTTTTTTTATAACTTCTTCCCCAATTTTAAAGGTTTTTTTTTAACGAAAAGGAAGTAAATAAAGATAATATGGGTTAATATAATTTGTTTGGTTGTTATAACAAAATCCAGTAGAGAGACAATTTGCAAACCATAAAATTTCCAGTCGGACATCATATGGACAAAGGAAACCCCCCCATCATTTTTTGAGGCTGGTTTACACCGATGACTTAAAGGCAGATAATAGAGGGGGGGGTGGGTTCGAGCGACACGCTTTTCATAAGGCCAGGAAAAACAGTAAAAAAGGGCATGTGTTCAAGAGAATGTAAAAGGGGGGGGATGCTACCAAAATATAGGGATTCTTTTTAGATACTTAGGCCCCAAAAGTCAACAAAGGAACAAAGTAAGAACCCCCTGGGGGTGTCCGAAAACGGGGAAGTGAAAGGAAAAAAAAGCAGAAAAAAAGAAAATTTTTTCTTCCCAGGAAGTTAATTTTCCCAAAAAGCCAGTCCTTGGACCATCAAAACAGGTCGAAATCAACAATAATAGTTGGTTTTAACAAACATCTTGATCTTGGGGCCGCATGACCCGATCAGAGACAGGAAAAACGTTGGCTACCTTTTAAGAAACTAACAGCGAGATTCTTCTTTGGGACCTTTAAGACGGTTGTAAAATTTTTTGGGGGGCCATTGTCATCTAAGGAAACACTTAACGAAAATGGGTGAATAACCCCCAACATACCGGCTTGGCGGGAAGGAGGAGGAAACAGTTTTTACACGTAATATATTACTACAATGCATTGACGTACACAAGACGATATGTCAAAATACAGAGCTGAACTCCGCTTTCGCATAAAAAATCTGGGTAAAACCTATTAAACCTGGTAAAGGGATGCTGACTTCTGTAACAAAAAGGGAAAAAAAAAATAAGCCAATAGGCTGTAGTGTATACGCGGCCAACTCTGCCTTTAAACAACCAACCCCCCTACATACGTAGTAAGTTTTTTTTTAAAAATTTTAAAGCCAATATGGTGTTAATATAAAACAAGGATAATATTTAAAAACACTTTCCTTTCTTTTTTATAAAACAAAAAAAAACATTTTTTGGAAAAAAAATTTGATTAAAACACTTTGTTAGGTAATTATCTTTTTTTTTATCAGCTGGTGCGTTTATGTCATCTAAACTTTGGTTAAACGCACTATCAAATACATGAAATGCTTTTAGGGTAAGATGTGCTTTTTCCCCAAATTTAAGTTTTTATAACACCACTTTCTCTAAATTTAAAATTTTGTTTTTAAAGCTTATTTACCACTAGATTTGGGGTTTCTTCAGGGTTTCGGGGCGGAGAAATTTTTAAAAGTAAGCGTTATTTTAAAAAAAAAAAGGGGGTTTTTTTCCTGTTTTTAAAAAAAGAATAAACCATTTTGTTTTTTTTCCCAAAATTTATTCAACAGAAAAGATTTAAACAAAAAAAAAGAGTTACAACGAGCACTATTTTTTAAAAGGAATCCCCCCTTTTAAATCAATAGAGATTTTACGGGCAAATGGAAAATTTATGGGGTTTTTTCCTGGGTTTCTTTTGCCGTTATTAAAATTTCCCAAAAAGGGCCCTCGGGAAATTTTTTAAGAAAAAAATACGTTTATTTTTTTTGAAGTTTTATAATAAAAGGGTTTTTATAAAAAGAATTTTTTAAATTAAAACAATACAAAAATTGGGTAAAAAGAACACTTTATAAAAAAAAAAATTTACTAATTTAAATGTTCCTAGACCCTGTTATTTTCAAATACTCTATACCTATAATTGAGAAAATGTAATATTTGGGGAAGTAGCAGGGTCCAAAAAAAACTGGTTTTTACAAAAAGGGTCTCCGATTTTTCCGAAAACATGGTGTTAAATTTTAGATTTTTTTATTTTTTTAAAAAATTTATGTTTTTTAAATATTTGGGGGAAAAATTGGTACCGGAATTTTTTGGTAGGCGGATTCGAAAAATCTTAGTACGGCTCTTATTTTAGGGGGCCCCTACATTTTTTTTTGAACAATTAAATTTTTCCGGTTTTTATTTTGAAATAAAAACGTTTTGTCATTTTTACGTCAAAAAGGTATTTTTAAAAATTGATAGGGTATCCTTTTCGAGATATTTGGTTTAAAAAAAAAACCCATCGATTTTATTATGAAAATTTTTAAAAAAAAAAAAAAATATATATTTAAAAGTATGTTTTTTAATTTTAAAAAATTTTGTTTTTTAATTTTTTTCAAAAATAAGCGTTTTAAAATTGAAAAAAATTTTTTCAAAAAAAACTTTTACCCCTTTTTTTTGAAAACGAATTGGGTCATATCTAAAAAAGGGCTTTTATGTTTATATTTGGGCCCTGAACATTTCCCAAAGGACTTTCTTAAAACCCCTGTTAAAGAAGGTTATGGCATGTTTCAAAAATAACGGGGTCAAAAGAACATTTAAATTATTAGTTTTTAAATTTATTTGAAAGTGTTCCTTTACAACCATATTTTTCTTTTTATTTTTTTTTTTCCGTTTATTATAATTTTGCTGCTTGGTTTAGAAAAATATATTATATCATTTCTAGAATAAAAATAATTTAAACCGTCCTTTTTAGAAAACCCATTATAAAATTTCCAAAAGAAAAACTTTTTTTAAAAAATTCTTTTTAAAAAATAAGTCCCAAGACCTGTAGAGGTTTTTTCGGTGAAACATCCTTATAGTATCAGGTTTTTTAAAATTACAGAGAACCGGGGAAATAAACCCGAACCCCTATTACGAATTTAAAAAATCCATTTTATAAAAAAATAAAAAAAAAAAAAGTTTTTTTTTTTTTGTTTAAACCGATTGACTATTAATTCTACGGAAAAAAAAAAAATATATTCGTTTTTTAAAAGCGGGGAAGTTTAAAAAAAAAGCCTTTTTATTTTTTTAAAAAATAACGCTTAAAAATTTTTAGAAAATTAGGAAAAAAAAAAAATTTAAATATAAAAATCCTAAATAATATATATATATATATATATATATATATATATATATATATATATATATATATATATATATATATATATATATATATATATATATATATATATATATATATATATATATATATATATATATATATATATATATATATATATATATATATATGTAAATAAGGAGGAGGGAAGTCTTGGCCGGACCAGTAAACAACAAAGGTACTAAATTTCTTGGGTATCGGTCCAGGAGAAGGCTAATTAAAGTGAAACACTTCTTAGTTTAACGAGCTTTCGAAAATATTTATTTTCTTCCTCAGGTCTACAATATGAAAACAAAAAAAACCATACAATCAAAAAAGCAAATCTTTCTCAATTTTAGGTATATTAAACTAAATGCATTATTTAAAGTTGGAACATCAACAACAGCTGAGTTTTACAATGTATGGTAACAGGATATCATTTAGTTTTTGAAAAATCATATTAATGTTTTAATAATTAAAAGCTGATACATTTTTAAAATATTTTAATTATTGTTGTTAAATGCAAGACTAGTATAGAATGGATGGATTTTTATACCACTTTATTTGTTTCAGGTATTTTTCTCCTTTTTTAATTTAATATGTATTTATTTAGTTGTTATTTTTTGGAATGCGAGTATAAGTCCAAAGTGGATATCTAGGTTAAAGTTAGATATTGTTAACTTAACTGGAAGATAGATTTTCTTATGACTGAATGTGTGTACGTAATATGCAAGTTGAAAAATTATGATGGTAAAAATTAAACAGTAAATATGTAGTGTCTTAATGATCACGGAGCTCTCATCTCTCACATAAGAGCATGTGTGTATGTGCGTGTATGTCGTGTGAGTGTGTAGGTAACCCTTATCTGTCACCTAAGGTAAGGTTTGTGTGTGTGTGCGTGTGTATGGGTATGTGCGTAAACCATTATCTGTCACCTAAGGGTTAGTGTATGTGCCACCCCATCTGTCACCTAGGGTTAGTGTTTGTAGTGGAGTGTGTGTGTGTGCACTTACGCTGACTGAGAAAACACAAATTATAGATTTATGATGATGTTTTGTCTATTCCAGATTTTATGTTTTAATATTTACTTACAGCCCTTTGCCAAAGCATTACCATACAATTATCCTAGAGTTATATTATGTCCAGTGTAGCATAAAAGTGTTAAACTAGAGGAAAAAAAGAAAAACAAAAGTGAAAGGACCAACTTACATTCTTAAGTGAATTCAACTGACCATAAAGAGTGATTACTTAAAAAAGGAATGTTAGGTTATAAAGAAGAGAAAGAAAAAAAAAAAATACAGAATAAAAATCAAAAGTATTAAAAATTAATTAGTTAACAGTTATTGTTTAAATGTTTTAGCTTGATGAAAAAGAACTATTGGAATTATTGTTTGTCTTTTATTTTAGGTTAAAATTGAGTAAGTTAGAGTAAAACACTTAGATTGTCAATGTCAGTTTTTTTTATTGATACTGTTAGAATGTTTATAGATCTCTATCATCTTTAGAACCACCTTTTGTTATAATTTGCCTCCATATACAAAATTTTTGTTTCTTCAAAATTAAAAATATGGCCAAGTTGATTACAATGTTGAGACAATGCACAAGAGTTTTTTCCTAATCTACAATCACTTTTATGTTGTGTTAATTATCTTTGAGTACTCTAGACGTTTGTCCTATATATACGCCATCGCACCTAGAGCAAGGAATACTATATATTACATTAGATTTTTTTCAAACTGTCATCCTTGTCTTTAAGTTTAGTAAAAGCTTTCCTATTGTTTTAGTGTGTTTAAATGCAATTTTTATTGAATTGTCAGAATGAAACAATTTGGTTATTTTAGTTGCTATACTTTTTATATATGGAAAGAATATTAAAAATAGGAGGATGTTCAATAAATGCACTCATTTCGGGGTGATGCCGTTATTATCGCTGTCATGGGTGATCACTATTGCTGTATTAAAAATAAGCTTGGTTAATTTTTTTTGGAAAAGAGTTAAGTAGTAATATGTTAAAAGTTTTTTGTTATTCTGGACCAATATGCTGTGAGATTCTCATTATCCGGGTTTTAATGCTAATATTAGATTTATTTTTGTTTTGGTGGTATGACTCGAGTAATAGTTGATATACCTGCCTGAGCTGGTTGGTTTAGTATACCAGTCAAGAATGATCTGGTTATTTGCTTGTCTTATTACTCTAGTGTCCAAAAAAAGGTACACTTATTGTTGTTTTCTTTTCCATCGTAAATTGTATGTGTTCATTATAGCTATTAAACACTTCAAGAATCTCGTTAATGCCCTCTATGGTTACAGCTGTTATAATATCATCAACGTATTTCTTCAAGAACGGAATTTGAAAAGATAACTTTGGTATACAGACTTCAAGTAAATCATCCAGTGACATACTGTGAGACAATAGGAGGATTGTAGCCCCCATAGGGGTACCTAAAATTTGCTTATAAAATGCCATTAAATTTAAAATATGGGTTTCTATAATGAATTTCAAAACCTCCAGAAAGCCTCTTGACTGAGTCTTGTGTGTAAAGAAATAGCTGGCCAATGTTTGGACATGCTTTTTTGTATTAATGTGAATGTATATTATAAATAAAGACACTACATCAAGACTAATCAACACGTAGCCATCCGAGCCCTTTCTGTTTGCAAAATTATAAATTGAAAGGAGCTTTAATATAGTATTCATTGCTGTCACAGTATGAATTTGTTAACACTTCGGTGATATAACTAGCTAATTTAGTATTAGGAGCATTGATAGAGGAGATAATAGGCCTAAGAGATAAGACAGGTTTATTTATTTAAAATTATTTTTGGGCCGCCGTAACAAAAAAACTCAAAATTTCCCCAAAAACGTTTTGTTTTATCGTAATTGTTCAAGATATGTTTTTTTTTGTGGGGTTTTTTTAAAAAAAATTTTTAATCATATTAGAAAATTTTTGCTCTGATAATATTTTTATTATTGTTATGGGGGTTTTTTTTTATAACATTCTCTAGATTAGAAATATAATTTTTAAATTTGGGTTTATTCCAGAAACAAAAATTGAAAATCTAAAAAATTTTTTAAAAATCCCCGGGGAATTTTTCCCCCCGATAGATTTTATCCATTTATCTTGTGTATTTTAAAAACCCTTTCGTTGTTCTTTTTTTAAATCTTCAAACTTTTTTAGATAAATTTTTTTACCTTTTTAAAATTTTTTTTTAAAAGAAGTTTTTTTCACGGGGTTAATTCTTTTATTTTATGATTTAACCCTTGGGCCCAATTGTTTTTTAAAAAGGTTAAAAATTTTTTTTAATTTTTTTTTAAAATTTGGGGGTAAAAATTAAACAATAAAAAAAAAAAATTTAAAAACACACTAAAACAATGGGGAAAAATTTTCTAAACTTAAAGACAAGGATGACAGTTTAAAAAAACTAATGTAATATATAGTATTTTGCTCTGAGAAGAAAAGACGTTAGGACAAACGTCTAGAGACCAAAGATAGATTAAACAAAAAAAAATGTTTAAAAAGGGAAAAAAACTTTTGCATTTTTTTAACATTGTAATCAACTTGGCCATATTTTTAATTTTGAAGAAAAAAAGATTTTGTGGGTGGAGGCAAATTAAAACCAAAAAATGGTTCTAGAGATGATAGAGATCTATAAACATTCTAACAGTATCAAAAAAAAAGGGGCATTAAAAACTAAGTGTCATTTACTCTAACTTACCCCAATTTTAATAAAAAAAAAAGAAAACAATGATTCCAATAGTTCTTTTTTTTGCTTTAAAAAATTAAAAAAAAAACTGTTCCTTTTTTTTTTCTTTTATAACCTAACATTTCTTTTTTTAAAAACCACTCTTTTTTTTCCCCTTGAACCTTTTCTTTTAAAAGTAGGGGGGGTTCTTTCCCCTTTTTTGGGGTTTTTTTTTTTTAAAATTTTATGCTACACTGGACCTAAAAAAAAACTCCCCGGGGAAGTATGGTTTAAGTACGAAGGGCTGTGGGAAAATATAAAAAAAAAAAACTGGGGAAAGACAAAAAAACATCAAATCTTAAAATTTTGTTTCTGGTCACAATGTGCACACACACACACACCCACATTCCAAAAAATAACCCTTAGGTGAAGATAAGGGGGTTTCAACACTAACATATACACCCCCAAAAACACACTAACCCCTTTTTGGGAAGATAATGGGGTTTTTCTTAACATACAACACATGCACACACACACAAACACTTACCCCTAGGTGACAGATAAGGGGTACTTTGTACACTACACAAAAATACACGCACATACACACATGCTCTTATGTGAGAGGGGATTAGCTCCGTGGGGCATTAAGACACCACATATTTAATGTTTTTTTTTTACCATTACTAATTTTTTTAAATTTTTTTATTTTGGGGCAAATTCAGTCATGGGGAAAAATTATCTTCCAGTTAAGAAAAATTTTTAACTTTAACCAAAAAGCCTGGGGCCCTTTTTCTCCATTCCAAAAATAATAATTAAAAAATAATGAAACTAAAAAAACCCGAAAAAAATAAAGTGGTATAGAAAACCATCCATTCTTCAGTTTACCCCCTTTAAAAAAAATTAAAAAAAAGTTAAAAAAAATATCAATTTTAAATTTTAAGAAACATTAATTCTTTTTCAAAACCTAATATCCTGTTACCAAAAATTTTAAACCCAGGGGTTGGGGGTTACCAACTTCTAAATAATGATTTTTTTAAATATACCTAAAATTGGGGAAAATTTGTTTTTTTTGTATGTTTTTTTTTCCTATTGTGGGGTTTTGGGGAAAAAAAAAATATTTTCGAAAGCTCGTTAAAAAAAAGAAGTGTTTCACCCCTTAATTGCCCCTGGACCGATACCCAAGAAATGAAAATATATATATATATATATATTAAATATATATATATATATATATATATATATATATATATATATATATTTTAAATTAATTTTGAAGTTTTTTTAAAAAATTTTTTTTAAAAAAAAAGGGGGGGGTATGTTTTTAACGCATTAAAAATTGGGGGGTTTTCCCCAAAAAGGGTGGAAGGGGGTGAGGCTGCCTACATGTTTCACCTTGTTTTGGGGTGGTCACATCCGCTGTAACCAAGACACGACTGAGAAAGGCCCACCTTTTAAAATTTTTACATAAAAAAAGAAAAAATTTTTAAAGAAACTGGTAGATGGCGCCAGAGTCATTTAAATCTTTTTTCTTTTGAAAATTTTCCCCTTTGGGGAAAACCCGTAATTTTAATGCGATTAGCAAAAATACCTCTTACTACGTAATTATTTTTTTTTTTAAATTAAATATAAAAATTTTTTTTTTATTAATATATATATATATATATATATATATATATATATATATATATATATATATATATATATATATATATATATATATATATATATATATATATATATATATATATATTATATTTATATATATATATATATATATATATATATATATATATATATATATATATATATATATATATATATATATATATATTTATATATATATATATATATATATATATATATATATATATATATATATATATAATAATTTACAAAATGGGGTAATTTTTTTTGGGGAAATTTTGTCGATGTTAAACCAAAAGTTTTTTTAAAGGGTATGGAAGCCCAATACTTAGAACAAAATTTCCGGCGTGCAGGGCAGCGGAATAGGGGGTTTTCCCCGGGAATTTGGCAATGAATAGTAGGTCAGTTCCGGATTTATAATT
>JAHBCN010001273.1:124218-147833 GCA_019359885.1 Listronotus oregonensis | reverse complement strand
TTTGTAGAATTTTAAATTTAAAAAAAAAAAGACCTACCTTTAAGAAAAAACAATTTTTTAGAAATTTAAAAAAATATTTTATTTTGATTACAAAAATTACTAATTACTTGACTTTGACATAAAAGGTTGGGGTTTTTCCCCCTGTTTTTTCTCCTTTAAATAACTATGGCTGTTTACGAGCGCTAAATGCCAGCACATTTTGGGGATGATGCGTTACTAGCTCAAAATTTTTCCCAAATATACCTGTAGAAGCAGCCTTGCCACTCGGCATTGTAAATAAGCGTGCAAGAAAGAAGAATCAAAATATAATCATTCTTCTTTGCTGTGCCTGCTAGTGTTCGTCATCCGAAGATCCTAGCCAATTCCAAAACCATTGATCCCGAGAATAGTAAACCAAAACTAACCTTTTTCTTTGGTCAATTCACCTGTCTTTAAAAATTCTATTCCCAAATAATTATAACAACTTCTCTCTAAAAAATATTTTATTTTGATTACAAAAATTACTAATTACTTGACTTTAACATATAAGGTTGGGGTTTTCCCAGAGAAATAGAAGGGGGAAAAGCGCTTCGCCACTGCGCACCCAATTTTACGAGGACGGCATGTGACCCGCCATGGTTGTTTTTACTTGTCAAATCAAAATTGACATTTGTTTTGTTTTCTTTGTTGTTCTCATGCAAAAAAAAGGGTTGTCGTATAAACAAGAGTTTTTCGTAAATGTTTTGTTTACTTTTTGGATTAGATTTGGCTTAGTACCCTTTGTTTTATTTTAGTTAAGTGTTCCATGTATAATGTTTTAATTTAGTTTAATGAACTGTCTTGTTGCGTGAGAGGGTGTTCCAATTCTAGAAGATATTATTTTCGTTTGAAAGGTACCCATTTTATATAGTGAAAATATTTTATTGGGTAAATAAAAACCTAAAAAAAATTAAAGCTAAAATAGTTTAATTGTAATTTTAAAAAAGATAACATACATTATAATAGTTTAGGTCTCTTGTTTTTTTGCATACTTCGGGGGAACAAAATTTACATGTAATTTTTTAAATTTTTTAGATTTCCAAACGGGGAAGTTTTGGTTAAAAAATGGTTAAGTATACTGCAAATGAACAATTGGTCAGCTAGCAGATACATTTGTTTAAAACAGTTCCTGGATAGTGAACATATAGGAAAAGGGAAAAAATTTTTTAAGACAAAATGTTACACCTTTGTTTTTTTTGGGGTGGCATTTCCACCCAAGTACCCACCAATTATCACCAATTCCATGGCGAAACCCCATACCAAAACTATTCAAGGGAAAAGAATAAGAAATAAGTTAACCAAGTTGATTCCATTTAATGGTCAATAAAACCTATTAAAAAAAATATCTTGTTTTATTTTTAAACCCCAATAGTTTAAGCAAACTAACCTACCCGATTAAGTGTAAGAATGTCACTTTTCTATTCCTCAGAGGGAGAGTGTGAACTTGCCCATGATTGTGTCTATATAACTCTATTATTATGGTATTTTTTTTTGGCAATTCCCCAAAAAAATTTATGGGATTTGTCATAATTTTTTTAGATTTTCTATTAGTTTTAGAGATTGCCTATTCTGGGACCCCCTTATAATCAACATAAAAAAACCCCACCTATTTAAATCCTTAAAAAAAACCTCTTTACAACGTAAGTTATATAAGGGCATGTTTAGAATATGTGTTAGGCAAACCCATGCAAAATACGTAAGGGGGGGGGGCCGTGTAAGTTTCAAACAAAAACGTTGTATTTTTAACGTAACAACGATTTAGTAAAGTTGAAGGAAATATAACGAAATTAGGGGGTTTTAAAAGGCGCTTTTTTGTTTCAAGATATAACGTAACAAAAGAACAAGGAAACATAAATGTAACGTAATTAGGATGATTTTTTGCTTAGTGGGACTGATCTAAGCTGAATATTAATAAAAAAAAAATTCGTGAGAAACCAGGTGATATTTACTTCTACAGTTTTTTTGCCTCGCTTGGTTGTCTTTCCATGGCGGAAGATTGGTTGCGTAGTGCGTACGCAGCGTAAAACGTCAGAGAGTCAGAGGACAGCAAGCTGGTTGTACGCAGAAGGGGTTTCACGAGAAAAAAAAAAAGTATTCGAGATCTACGAGTACAGTACTCAATAAAATGTATTTGTAAGTATTTTCTGTAAGTAATTTTACAAAGGCAGCCTACAGTTGGGTAGTATTTAAAAATCGGGTAAAGAGTACGAATATTTTCAAATTTAAAATGTAATAAAAATGTAAAAAGTAATAAAAAATTAAAAAAGTTTTTTTTAAATTTAAAAAATTTCCAAAAAATTATAAAAATAAATTTTGCAAATTTTTTAAAATGGGGCAACGGGGAGTCCCAAAATTTTTTTATCCCGAAAAAAGTTAAAAATTTTGGGGCTTTTTAAATTTGGGGGGATGAAACGCGAAAAAAAATTTTTGGGCCCGCGCGCTTAGTGTTCCGAATAAGGGACAAGCTGTGGTACAAGCGACAGACTTTTGGGGGGTCGCACGGTTTGTTTCGCTGGGGGGGGGTTACCGACTTAATTTTATTCGCATTTACGGAAGCATTGATATCTTCGAACTGATTCAAAACCCCCCCTTTAAAAGAACCATCTATTCATAGTAGTATTATCTTTGATATTACTTACTTTTTTACACATGCATATAAAATATTTAGGCATAATATGTAGGTATATGTATATTATGTATAGGTAAAAAAAACCCAAAAACAAAATTTCTTGAAATAAAATTTATTTCTAAAATAAAAACATATCACAACTTTTAAAAAAAACAAGAACGTAACATTTTTTTTGCAGATACTAATATACCTTAAATACTTTAATTCAGCTAGGTTTTTTAAATAATTTTGCTTTTTAAAAATGGATTTATTCTGAGGAAAACTTGTCCCCGGAACGTTTCTTTTATGTGTTTCAAATGGTCAAAATCAAAAAAATTATGTAAAGAATCACAAGCAACTTTTCAGAGTTTTCATTTACATTCTCTTTAATATCAATAAATATATTTGCTTGGTTTACCACCATTTTTTTTTTTGATGTTAAACCTTTTGGAAAAGGGCGGGGGGGAAAAAATAACAAAAGTGCTCGATCCCATTTAAGCCCATATAAACCAATTTAAATGTCAATTCGGTATTTGTGACGTAATCTGTTTGCCTGTTTGTTTTGTTTACAAGTAATATAAAGTCTTAATTTTTAAAAAATATTATACATTACAGTTCTAATAGTAAAGCCGGAGTCTCATGCGTCCGATTTCCGACGATCCGATCATCCGAAAGTATTGTGATTGGTCAGAACATTTTGGCGCCATTTTCAATCCGAATATTTTAACATTTTATCCGACGTCGGATGGAGTTAAATTAATTTTAATTTTGTACGATGTCGGACGTTTCTTTCTGGTCTTCTAACCTAACTTTATTTACTTTGTTGGGGTAATTTCAATTTATATTGAATATTAAAATAAACAGTTATAATTTAAAATCTTTAAAAAATTTTAACTTTAACCTCAATTTACCTTATACTCAACAACCACTTTCTCTTCTTCCATTAAATACTATTTTAGTTCCGTTAGGTTATTGTTTCCTCTTTGTTTCATTGCAGTTTCACAGGTTGACCTTTAAAATGCTCTTATTTTCTTTTCTTTTGACTGGATATCGGACCGAAATTCGGATCAATGAGACATGCAAGTTTTCCGACAAAAAATTTTAAAAAAATTCGTACGTCGGGTGGTCGGAAATCGGACGCATGAGACTCCGGCTTAAGTACATATCCAAAATACAATTTTCTTAATGGAATCATAGTAAGAATTCCAACGTGTGGCTCCAGGAAGAAAGTGTATGCCCAGAATCTCTAGATAACCTCTGAAGATTTCGGCGCGGCTGCCCCGCCGCCAAAGAGTCAAAGCGCACCGCCAAGCGGCAAATTTCTTTGTCGGGTGCCGCGCGATATTCCACGGTGAAGAACATAAACGAATGGTTTTTACCGAGCCGACAATAAAAAAAATATACTCGTATACTACGAGTAGAATTTTACGAATACATTTAAATTTACTTGAAAGTACGAGTAATAAGTATTTGAAATTAACAATACTTATGAGTAAAAGTCACGAGTAGTTTTTTTATCCGTAACCAAAATACGAGTAAAAGTATTCGAGTACTTGGGCAGCTCTGGTTGTACGCAATACCAGTTCCAGACCTTTGTTTGATTACCGTTAATTGTGCCTTTTATTGATAAAAAAGACATTTAAAAAGTTTAATTTTGTGAAAAAATCGAAATTCCTGGGGTCTTTGAGCCCGACATCCAAATTTTCGAAGCCCGGGAAAGCTCTATCTAAAAAGTAAAGAGCTGGCGAGTTGTCGCGTAGTAGCCCAAAAAAACAAAATCAAGAATCAATTATCTTGAAAAAAAGAAGAGGAACTAATCGTAACAAAATCAGGTGTTGATGTTATTGTTTTCTTGTGTTTTCTTTTTTCTTCCCTGTATTTTTTTAGTTTTCATAGATTTTTGAATCGGGTTGCCGAAAATGGAAAATTTTCCCGTAGAAATTATTGAAAATTTTCTTATGTGTCCTCTGTTGTCTTTCAAAGATGTTATCAATGTATCTTTAACGTGCAAAACCTTTTATGAAATAATCTGTAATAATAATGCTGTATGGAAAAGAAAATTCTTTCAGAGGTAAGCAGGTACTCACTTAAGTAAATATTTTTGTTAATTATCAGTTCTGTAAGGATGCAATTTTCAAAAAGCATTAAATTAAATAATATGTCTTTAACATTTGGATTGAGTAAATTGCTTTGAGATATTTTTATTTAATTAAATGCATTCACCACCTGATTTGAGGTAGTTTCCTTACAACACCTTCAAATTATTTTTTCTAAATAATAATTGTTGTGGCAAGGAGGTAATGCTCAGTATTAACCTCTCATCAGCCATGTTCTTATATCACTACTAGAAGAGCTGTTAGATATTTTAGAGTAGGTATTTAATTAAGTAAAGTAACCAATTTTTTTACAATAAAAAGAAGGACCAAAAAATTTAAGAAAAAAGTACAACCTAAATAAATAAATCTTTTTATTCAGACCACAATACACCTATTATGCTGACATTCATTTTAGTTATTTAATTAAATAGTATATTATAAGGATTAAAAGTGCATTTTTTATTTTTACTCTCAGAATTGTGAGTAAAAATAAGCACTTTTAGTCCGTATGATATATACTATTTTTCTCCAACCGAGAGAGAGAAAATTAATACATTTAGTTATTCAAAAATCGTTTTTTAAATCATACGATTAAAAGTGCTACTTTTAATCCTAGGATTAAAAAAAAACGATCATGAATCTGAAAAAATATTTTTTTGGCAATGTTTCGTTTTCGAGATATTCATCATTAAACTTAAAATTTAAACTAACTTTATATACACTATTCCTCCTTCTTTTGGCACAGAATACTTGAGTTTTACACTAAATTGGCACACAATATTTCACAAACACCTTTTAAAAACTTGTTTTTATATTTATTTTGCACTTTTTTTCCATTTAATTGCAAACCTCCACTTTCACACGCCGCTCTGCAATGTGGCCGCAACCATGTATACAGTAGGGATTTTATAAGCAAATATGGCTGCTGCTTTTGAACTTGAAAGTTCGCATTTTAATGAAAAAAGGGTGTAAAATAAATAAAAATAAAAGAGGTGTTTTTAAAATATTGTGTGCCACTTTGGTGTAAAAATCAAGAATTGTGTACAAAAAGAAGGGGGAATATAGTGCAAATGAGGTTAGTTTGATTCTCAACTTTGATGATGAATATCAAGAAAACAAAACGTTGCCAAGAAAATATTTTTTCAGATTCTTAATCAGAGCCTTAAAAAACTCCCATAGTATCCAAATTTGGTCAAAATCGGAGAGGAGGCAATTACCAAATATTTTTGTTAATGGATCATTTTCCAACAATATATTGGTAATTTTGGGACAAACATTATTCTTCATGATAAATTGTATGGCTACAGCTAGAATATCAACCTTAAAGAGTTAATAAATAATTTTATTCTGCAAGTTCATTAATAATTATTTAAAAAAATGAAAAAAATATTTAAAAAATCAAAAAATTGATATTTTTGATTTTTTTTATTTTATTTTATTTTTTCAAAATAATTTGTCACCTAGCCTAGAATATAAAACAAATCACTAGAAATTGCTAAACTTAAATGGATGCATTTTATTACCGAAAAACTGAAACACCCTTTTTTTATTTTCAAAATAAAATTAACACCAAAAAAAATTTGATTTGATTTTTTTAAAAATATTTGTAAATCCGCCGTAGAATAGAACAAAATGAAAAAAAAAACATGTCAGTATCTCTATTTTTCGATTTTTTATGGCCAAAAATGGGTGGGGCCGCGGTTCTAAACAAATACCACTATTTCATATATTAAACATAAATTAAACTGGAATAAGTAGGTTTTTTATGGAGTGTGGTTATTTTTAACATGAGGTGTTTCTAATACCTAGTCCACAAAAAAAGTGTAAAAAAGTGTACTCTATTTCTGAATAACAAACAGACCTATGGTTAAATATTTTCACCCATGTTTTATCAAGTTTAACATTTTAATTTTCCCATTGTTCTAATTTATCAGAATTTAAATATATATTCAAGCTTCTAACTTCTTTAAAACCAATTGTCATCAATTTTAATATCAGGCATTTCTTTTGATAAAAAATATACAGTCACATAACGCGTAACAGTTCGCCTGGAATGTCTGAATAAAGAGATTAACAGATTTGTTTTAAAATATAGAAAAGGAGGACAGGTAAAAAGCACTTTTTAAGAATGGACAGATTTCATAACAAAAGGACTGTTCTCTTTAAAGGAGGATGATTGGTCATCTTAATTTAGGGCACTATAAACCCTTGTATGGTATTGTATGGTCCTTTTATAATATTCAAACACAAAATTGTACACCTGGCTAAAGGGTAATGGCACTAATCTGACCCATGAATTTTTAAATTCCCAATTTTTTTTGCAAAAATTATTTTTGAGGCATCTGAAAATTTTGCAATTTTTGAATATAATATAAAAGAAATCGAAATATAAACATCCAACCTATTTATTTGGGTCTGTAAGTTTGCAAGATCTTTGCAAAATGTTTTTTCAAAAAATTTGAAAAATCGTCCCTCCCTGTAAAAAAATATTTTTTAAACATATTTGTGTCTAAATTTTTTCTGCAGTTGGCCTTGCAATAGGTACAAAAAATATTTTTTTAAGGCAAACATCCTCATTTTGATGATGGTTCAGTTTATCGGTTTTTAAAAGTGAATGCAAATATTTCAATTAAAGATAAAATTGTTTTTGAAAGTTATCATGCTTCTATACTTGGAGACATATTTCGCATACAAGATTAAAGAAAGTTTTAAATAAAATACTGTAATTTATTTTCGACATTGATTTTCATTGATGTACTTTAAAAATGCCATTCTCATGACTTGAACATATAAGGTCTGTTTGTTATTTAGAAATAGTGTACACTATGATTGTAGGATTTTTGAAAAGGTAATCACTATGATGATTCTGTGTACTAGTATTAACGTAACATTTAATAGATCATTCTGAGGGTATGAGTCTAACATGCAAATATTTTTAAATTATTCGTTGGTGTGACGCATCATTCGATGATTTCGTCAGCATGATTTTCGTCATCAGAATGGCTGTTATGTCAATAATGTCTAAAAAAAAGTTATACGGTTTTTTGGAACGAACTCCGTAATAGAATAATAAACTATTTTTATAATATTTTTAATAGCCAATAAAACAAACGAATAAAAAATACATTTAATAAGAAGCTAAAATTGTAATATAATTTTGAATATAGCCTAAACATTTTTTTAGAACATATATTTTTTGTTTATTTAAAATCGTGTTTAAACTTGCATTTTTCTATGTCTAATTTTTAAACAAATTCTGATGACATTATTAATTTTCTGATGACGCCGTAAAAAAGTGTCATTAGAATTATGAAATTACTGACATCCTTAACTTTTGAGATACAGGGAGGTAAAATTTTCAAAAATAAATCATTTATTATTAATATCTGTAATACCACTTTGGATATTTTAATGAAATGTGGCATACATGTACTATGTATCAAGAAGCATTTTTTTAGTGTACCACAGTTTTTGTTTAATTTCCATCAATGGCGTTCATAAGGAATTTGACCTGCCTATTTTGGCCGACATTGATGGTACGCCACTGATTTCTCTTAAAATTAAAAATATTTTTGACATCCCCATCATTTCTAAGCAAAGTTGATCACTTGATTTTTTTCAATCCGATGCACTGTTTCCGCTTAAAAAATGAAAATCGTTCATCTGCATGATCATAACAATATCGGTAAACAATATCACCATGCAGAGAAATATCTAGATTTAATTTTTTTGGGTGAAAACTGTCCGTCGGACTAAAAAAATTATGAGCAGATTTGATCTTTTTAGTCCAACGCACGATTTTCACCTAGAAAAATTAAATCTAGATATTTATCTGTTTACCTACATTATTATGATCAGGCAGAGAAACGGTTTTTATTTTATTAAGCGAGAACCCTGTATCGGATTCAAAAAAAAATCAAGTAATCAACTTTGCTTAGAAATGCTTGGGGATTTCAAAAATAATTTTTATTTTAAGAGAAGTCAGTGGCGTACCATCAATGTCTGCCAAAATAGGCAGGTCAAATTCCGTACGAACGCCACTGGTGAAAATTAAAAAATGTGGTAAACTAAAAAACGTTTCTCGACACATAGTACATGTATGCCAAATTTTATTAAAATATCTAAAGTGGTATTACAGATATTAATAATAAATGATTTATTTTAGAAAATTTTACCACCCTGTATCTCAAAAAATAAGACGTTTAGGACATACATTTATATAAGGTTTTCTTCTTAAAATGGACCCAAAAATCGCTCCTTTAAATATTGACATTCAATTAGAAAACAACCCGTATAACTAAGTCTTAAGAGAGAAAACTGCATTTTAGAAACTTTTTTTGCTGTTATAAATTTTTCCAAAAACGCTCCTAATTTAAAAAAACACCCTTAAAGGCAAAAGAAAAGCCAGTATTTTTTTGTGAACCATTATCACTTTAAATCTTTTATTTTAGGTGGCCTAAATTAAGAAATAAACTAGGTAATGCTAAAATATCTTACTATCAAGAATTGCGCCATGTTTATAAACTAAAGAAGCAAACTAGAGAAATTCTAGAATCAATGGCTGAGAAATTTTATAAACGAGTGGAACTGTCAAACTGTGATATGGAAGAATGGTATGATATCATAAAGGAAAAAGATGAAAATATGGTTTACTTGATAAGTGATTTAATGGATATTGTTAATACAGAAACCCAAATTGACAGTATCAATGTTGTTCCTTTAAAGTAAGTTCATCATTTAAATAAGTTATTTTTTAAAATACTTATCACTTATCTAATTATTATAACAATGTATTTTTTTTTAACAGGGTAAAATTATAAAAGATTTGTCATGGATAGTTTATCGGTTTGTTCTATAATGTTATCCAGGTTATCTGTTTTACAGTGTAAAAGATTTCCATATTTGGAGTAAAAAAACAAAAAATGAGAACATATAATATCTTCTTATATCAATAGACAAAAGAGCTAAGTAGTAGATTGATTTTTGTGAGCATGAAATTATTGTCAAAAGTGGTGCATTTATTTAATTTGCATTGAATCAAGTCTTTTAATCATTCTAAGATTAGGCAGTTACATTTGTCTTGATTTTTCATACTTGTTTCAGCAAGAGTCTGTTCACATTTTAAACCCGAGTGTTTCATAAAAAAATATACACTTAACGCTTATTGGGCTTGAACCTGTTATATTAATAAAATATAGGAAAATTTTGGTAAACCCATATTTACTTGTGTTTAACTGATTTATAAAGGGTGTCCCAGAAGTAATGGGACACAGAGCAGGGGCAGGGGTGTCAAACTTTTAATTTTGTTTTCGTTTTTTCGTCATAATTTCTTAACTAAATGACGTAGCGGTTCAAAATTAGGGATTTGGGGGTTCTTTGAGGCGAGAAATTCAAATTTGTTCATACTTTTAATGTTGATTTTTTATGGCATTTTTAGATGGCATAACTATTTTTAAGCTTAGTATATTGACCTGTTTATTAAAAAAGAAGTTACTACAATTCTCGCTGCGTCAAAAATGTATGTCTTATTTAGGTCTCTAGGAGCAACTGTTTTCGACAACGAACATAGAGTTTGTTTTAAGCAGTGTGGGAGGGTAACGCTATATTTGTATTGTTTTTTTTTTATTTTTTAAAAGTCAATCAATTTTAGCTAATTTTCGCAGCAAAATGTCCGTAATAAAAATATATGGTCGATATCAGCCTTGCGTTTATCGGTATCGGCTACAAAAAATCATATCGGTCGATCCCTAGATAGGGTATCATCAAAATTATGGTAATTTAATTAATTATACTAATATTATTGATAAAATGTGCGTATAAAAAAATTAAAAAAACTGTTTCGCAATAAAAATTAAATTCTTCGAGTTACAGCGTATTGTCAAAACAAAATTGATTTTTTTTTTAGTAAATGGAACTCAAATTCTGTTAAAATTTTACAGGCTATTTTCTCGAAATTATAATTTTCGAGATACGTTGTTTTGTCATGAGAGGACAGGATGGTTTACCCGTCCTGGCGTCGCGTAATTCCTGTAGAACTGGTTGTAATGTTTAGGTTTAGTAAATATTTTTACCCAGTAGTGATTTATTCTTGAGGTAAAATAAATATCAACGTAATTTTTAAAAGAATGACTAATATGTGTATTTAAAAAATAATTAAAAACGAAAAAGCAGCCAAAAAAAGCACTGAACAAAGATAAAATAATTAGTACATAAAAATTGGCTATTAAAGTTAACTTTACAAACTTTCGATTTTATTAGGGTATAGGTGTTGTGTTTAGGGCAACAAAAACATTAAATGGTTTTTGTGAAAAATAAAAAATAAAAACGTTTGGCTACTGTTCATAAAATAAATAAATAAATAAATTTTGTATGTCTATTTTGCTCGATAGCGTAGTGGCCAGAATCTCGGCTCGCCACGTCAGCGATCCGGGTTCAATTCCCAACCGGGGAGACATATTTTAGGTAGTAGTAATTTAAAAAATAACGTCTGTGGTGGCAGTACCGCGTTGTCTAAAAGGTGCTGTAAAATGCAATATTAGCATGGGGATAGAATGGGTTAAACATCGCAAAACCTGGCACTCACGGTACTCTGGTACTTAGGAGTATATATGTAAATGTATAATATATAGTATATATTTATGTAGTAATCCTTCATAAGCTGTCATAGGGATTTAAAAAAATGTGGCTTGCTGCTATTTAAATTTTATTATTTGAGAATGTTCTTTAATCCATCTATATAAGTTTAAAATATAAAAAACGTTTTAACTCAAATTACCTAATTTGTGACATTTAAAATGATAGACGGATGATTTTTAGAGTTAAAACCATTTATATATATTATGCACACAATATTTTTATGGCCTTTATGGAAACTTTCTAAAGGGAGATTCAGCCTTTTAAGAGTACCTTTTTATATATTGGGGTGCATTTTCTATAATTCTAGATTTTTAATTACTGTCTCAAATACTGCAAACATCAAAAATTAGTGGAAGACGAGGTGTTAGTATTAAGTTTTCATATGTTTTAAAAATCCACTTCAAGTTGTGAATTATTTTTTAGTACTCCAGGCAACCTTACTCAAATATACTTTGCTACCAAAGTACTCAGGTATATCCGCCAAATTTATTTGGCCAGAGAATGGGAAAAATTTATATCACTGCCTCCAGAACGACAGTTGTTGGAGATTGGAGCTGTAATTATAGCACAATGGGGCCAACCGAAAACTGAAATCAATCCTGAAGACATCTACAATCGTTTTGATGAATTGGCTGAATTGGTGGGTGTGTTTTACTACATTTTAACTTTTTAAAATTAAAGCGATTTAATGAAAAAAAAAAATGCAATTGTAACTGTATGAAGGTTGATAGGCATCTTGTGATGTATCTTTTAAAATGCATTTTAAATAAACACAACCTAATTTTAAGGTCAGGATACGCCCAGATCATCCAGATCATCCATATTTTCAAAGCTACTAAGCAACAAATTTGGGTTGTAGGCTGAAATGAGACCCGAAAATGAGTGGACACCTTCCGAATGCCGAAAATTATTGCAGCCATGGTAGAGGTAAGTTAACTACAATATAACACATTAGGATATTGCACCTCTAACTCCATCGTGTCCACATCACATTAGGCTCCCCGAGCTCCGTCTTCTGTCACACACTTAGGTGGCGTAGCGCGCATCGTGCGATTGAGCATTTTTATTTTTCATATTTTATTAGTTATTATTTCTAAAAGGAATGGCGTTTGTAAATCAGTTGGAACGAATTTCGTATACAAGCTTCCACGGGGCCCCCTTTTAACCCATCGGTGGATGAAGTTCCAAAAACACTACTACTTTCTATTTTTCTGGGTATTAATCAAAGCCTAATTACATTTTTACCAAACGTTCACCCCTATTTTAACCCGCAAGCTATGGAATTTCAAAATTAAAACGGTACTTTTAATCGTAATCAATAGCCAACATTTCAATTTTCATACATATATTCATAATTATTTTGTTACAGGGAGTAATTTTAAAGTAGTTACTAACTGGCAGTTTAAAACGTTTTATTGTGTTTTTATGTAAAAAAATATATCCTCATATTATTTATAACATAGTTAATTGTTTGTTAAAATTATTGAACCGTAAAATCCACCTCTTAGGATGAAATTGTAGAAAAAAATATTTTTAACGGCTTGAAAGAGCTTTAACAGTGGCATTAATATAAAATAAAAATTATTGTACTGCTTGCAATATCATTTTATTATTTATTGCAAATATTCAACCAGTTCGAACAAATGTTCCATTTATGGGTGGTTTCATGTTGATCTCAGTAATAACATATTTAAATTTAAAAAATATTTAGCAAAAACTAATTTAGTTGAGATACAACACTTTAAAATAAGGTTAAATTATATTTTGCGGCTCGGGCTCCGCGCTAAAATCTTTGACGCTTGATTTATTATCTGGATTATGTAGTATCATTCGTGTCGTAGTTACCATTTGTAACTATACAAACTAGATAATCCAGTCGTGATCCGATAATAAGAATCGACTCCTGGATTTTATTAATTTTTTCCTTAAAAAGGAATCGTGATTCGTATTGGTGATTCGATTCCTATCCTTTTCTGAAGGATCCGTCCCAGCTCTACTAATCGGTGTAGTTACAAACAATTCGGTGCGAAAAGCGTTCACCGACTAGATAAGATTGTATTTGGTTTTTCATATGTTTGAAACATTCCCGACCACTGTAATGTAAGATAAAATTAAAATAAATCTTTTTTAGGTACTGTTTAAAGATTTGGATCTTAAGGGTTACGCTCATAGGGGATCTCCATATAATGCACCTGATGAAAATGATCTCTACCTTAATATGGTGTTTGCAACAAAAAGGGGAATGGCCATTTCTTTAGCCATTATTTTTGACACCAGTTAGTAGAAAGATTAAACGAGATTTGAGCCTATAACTTTTCCATCCCATTTCTATTAAGGTATGTTTTAACTTTGTAGTATTATTTATACGTCATGAACTAACAGTATAAGAGCTTAAATTTAACATAAGGACCCACTTCTGAGGTCCAATGAACAGATCTTCATAATTTCTTCCATAACTTTAAATCTTTTACGTTTGCGACGTTGCCGCTCTTACTACGCTTTGAGCGATGAGTAGCACAGCAAGGGCAGTCATAGTTATCAGTTAGCGCGCTGCGTGCAGGAGTGCAACGAGCGTGTAAGGTGCGTATGGGTCCCAAGAACCAAAAACCCAAAGAATTTATTTTAATTTGGTCTATTTTCGAAGCAGTTTTATTTTTTGTTTTAGGATGATTGATCTCACATTGTTATTTGTCAGAGTAGGTTACTTATAATAGTGTAAGAAAATATAAAAAGGTTTTAATTAAGTAAATAATTTTGAAATTACAGCGGTTTTGTAGAGACAAAGGAATAAATATAAGTTTTCATCAAGTACTGTCTTTCTTTATTTACATATAAGCCTAGTAAGCAAGTAGATTTTGCTTTAATTGAGTAGTTTTTAAACAAACATTAAATATAAAACTGGGTCAAGCAAACTGTGCAGTATTAGCGTAACAAATTAGTGCGCGAGTCCTTAAATGTTAAAGTTAATTCAGAAAAGCGTTTTCATGAAAAAATGATAGAGACACTCATTTCTGTTGCCAGGAACAGATTATTTTAGGTAAATGAAAATATAGAGTAAGGCAGCTAATGAATCTAGCATCATCCACAATTTTTTAACCACAGTCATTAATGATTGTTTACGACTGTATAATAAACTGCTCAACAAAAGATCGTACCATTTAATTTTAGACCCATTTTCAAACTGCTGTAGCTTTTTAAGAAATTAACTTTTTGAATATCTAAAACGAAGTTTAAAAACGCGTTTCTTCTACTTTGAGCTGTATTGCATTTAGGTTTAGTAAGATGAATATTATTATGATGTACAGGGTGATCAATAGAATGCTGCAAAAAAACGAAAAATTCGAGTGTGTCCCAATTCAGTGGTAATTTTTTTTGGTCGTTATAATATGGGTTGTTACCAAGGTCTTAGCAATATCTCTAGACGTTTTTGCCAGTTTTTGAATTAGGGACCACTGGCTTGCGATACACTTCTAAACGTCAAATTTTGGTAATTAATTCTTTAAAAATCTATAACTGGAAAATGGATTGACGGATTTCAACGAGTGTTTTATATTCGGAAAGCTCATTTCATGCAAATTTTTTTATGTCCTAAGCACTTTTCGATAGGTTATAATTTTATAAGTATACGGGGTCAACAAATATCTAAATCGTAGCTGATTTAGAAATACCAAATATAGAGTAAATTATTGAACGCCAAAGACCATATGTGTGTGTTTTGTTTTAAAAATGGCCAAGTTGAAGTTTGTGTCAATATCTCGAAGCGATTTCTACCGTTAATGGTTATTATACTGTTTAGGTGCCTGTAAACTTATTCAGCAAAAATGCGTCGTTATTATGGCATTAGGTATGAATGGTAGGAATTCCAACAACGAGTTAAAAAGTTTTAAAACATTTTTAAATATAATTTAGAATTGTTTGGTGTTGTACCATGATATACGGAGGGATCAACAAAGTGCTGGGCCATTTGGATAGAAAAATGTTTTACATAGTAGAATAATGTCGTGTTTTCGATATTCCTAGGCGTTATTTGCAAGTCTTTATTATTAAAAATCCTATATAAATGTAAATTTAAGTTTCCCAGTAATCCATTTTCCACATGTTTTAATAAACGTTAAAAAATAAAACATTCTCATTAGATGAAATGTTTTTATATATCTAATTACGTAAAATTACATTTAATAAACAATATTAAAAACATCAATAATAACAGATAAAATAATAAATAAATAAAAGGCACTTTGTTGATCACTCCGTATATCATGGTGCTGAAAACACTAAATAACCTAATTTATGTTTAAAAATATTTAAAACTTTATGACGTTGGAATTTCTACCATTCAGACCTAATGCCATAATAACGAAGCATTTTGCTGAATAAGTTTACAGGCACTTTAACAGCAATCGGTTAACGGTAGAAATCGTTTCTAGATATTGACACAAACTTCGACTTGGCCCATTTTTTGCATTGTCTCAGAAAACGTTAAATCCCTTTTTTAAAATGCGTATTAAGGCAACCCAAAAAAGCAAATTTCCTTTAAGAAATGCGTAGAGCACAAACAGATATCTTAGTAATCAGTAATCTTTATGCTTTTTTGGAGTGCTGTTTGTGCATTTCCTTACAGTCTATATAAAAAACACAACTTCCACCCATGAGCAGAGTGTCTAGACCCTAAACCCCCCAAATCTTTACGTCGCGTCTTTATAAAAAACCCTTTTGCACTTTAGAACCCACAATAGTAAGTAAATTTGACTTTAAGTCTACATGGCTGTCCCAAAATATATTATCTTAAAATCTTTGTCCTTAAACACATTTCTACCCTGTAACAGGCATCCTAAGAAAATGCATATTTACAGGTTAAAAAAACATTTTTTTATACAGATTTTGCGAAAGTCAACGCCCGGACGGAGACTGGTACCCACATAGACATTTTTAACGGCGGCAAAATTCTAGACCTGGATATGTCCACACGTCAAGGACTGATCGACCAAGAACTAAATTTCCAAGGCCTCTAGTCTCGAAGTTCTCATAAGGTTAGCCAACGATTTGGAGTATGGCTGGTAGGGTTTTATTTGACTAGAGTGTGTAAAAATAATGCGCTTTTCTAGTGGTGTTTATGGCCAAAATAATACAGGGTGATTTTGGGCAATCAATGGTCGTTGACTAGTTTGGTAAGTAAAATCTATATTTGTATATAAAAACGGAGGCCCCCATTTCTCGGTTAAAATATTCACTGATAATCAAAATCTCGAAAATTACTTGACCTAGAAGATGAAATTTAAAACGGAGGTAGATTATAAATAGGAAAAATCAGCCAAGGAAGGATTTAAAAAAAAACACCCCCAAAGTAGTAGAATGAGGTGTGAAAGTTTATATGGACCTTTTTATTTCTGACATAGAAATATGAAAATTGGTATGTAATCTATTGATTATGATTAAAATGATCCGTTTAAGTATTTTTTAAATTACACCCCTGGGAGTTAAAATAAGATGGAAGTTTGTATTTGAAATTTTTTTTTAAATTTTGAATTTAGAGTTGGTAATTAGGCTGCTGAGAAAATAAAAAGTGGTTGTATTTATATCCCCTTAGGGGTTAAATGGGGGGAATGAAAATTTGTATAAGAAATTTGTACTAACTCATTCAACCCATTTTTTGTTTGAAAATAATACATAAAAAAACGATAAAATAACAATGCTCAATGGCATGACGCACGCGTCCACGCGGATGGAAACTGTTTTTACATTGGCAATAAAAATATTTACAATCCCAAAGTTTATTTTGCAGTACATCATCATGGGGGTCATTTAAAAAATGTGGCCTTCAATTACGCGCTGTATCCAAAACCACCCAAATCTACATTCCAATTGCGCACCAAAAGGTTCTTATACTACACTCCTGGACATAAAAAAACAGACAAAGAAAATTTTGTTTAAATTCAATCTTAAATAACTTTATCATTTTTTTCTACCTTAAAAATAAATATAACCATATATATTTATATATATGGTTTTTATTTTAGGTTTTACCAAATGGTTAGACAGACCCCGGGCAATTCATGGTCTAATCTAATGTACCCTAATTTTTACTCATGAAATTTTAGCTTAAATTGTATTTTAAATCAAAATTTTATAATTGAATCTTTCTATATAAATCAGCACTTAGACAATTTAATTACTCAAACAATAGCTTTAACATTTCTTGTTCCCTTAAATTATTTTACATAAAGGCCTTTCTCTCTGAAGCCCTCCTGATGTAACATAAACTACCAAAAAAATTTGGAAAAATTTCTTTATTACTATTTCCGAGATAATGTTTTTTTAATACTAATGATTTAGGACTTCCTCAGTAATAATGTTCTTAAGGTTAAAAGTGATGAAATACTTCGACTTAGAATATTTGCAAGATGTATAGCATGTCTCTCCCATATCAATCTTGAATCAGATATATGCCCAAGAACTTGACAGAGCAGTGGTTGTCCCCAGTGGTCTTGGGAAAACCCAATGTCTGAGTTTTTTTTTTATTTATCTAGACCATTCAAAAATAATTTCTGGATCCGATATCCTACAAACACACTTTATACAATACTTAGAAACTATCTGCACCCCCCAAACCCCAAACGCTGTTTCTGTTTGGTAAGAAATGATTTGGTTCATTATAATGACAATAGTTCACTAAGCATTTAAACGTAAATTAAATTTATAAAACATTCTTAGATAAAATTTAAAGTATTGTGCAACTAATTGTACAAAAAACCGTTTGAGTTATGCACCAGTGGCGGCTCTGGTCAATCTTTGGGGAGGTCATTAGTTAAAATTTCAAATGCATATGGCTTAACTGTTTTTTATTTAAAAAAAAACAATTTTCATTTTTATTTCACAAAAGACGTTTACTCCAAAGAAAAAACAAAAAAAGAAAATTCAAAAATAAATGTTTAGATTATTTTATTTGAAGATTATATTTCTATTTATTAAGAAACATTACGATATAAAAAATAATTTCCCCTTGTTTAACAGAAAAATTGCAAAACATTTTTAAAAAAAAAATCTCAAAACCGACAGTAAGTAATACCCTTTTATGCCAGGTTATGTTATAGGTTAAAAATAGCATATTTATATGATAAAAAATAAAAAGGGTTACTTAACTTACCTAAATAGTCATAAATTTTTTTTTTAATCCTTCTGTCTTTGGCACTTGCAAATGATTGATTACTTCTTCATTGTAATTTACAATATTTTAAAGCCCTTTTTTAATCTAAATGGCCAACGCAGAAGATCTACCTTCCCCCATTGTGTTGCGTAAAAATGTCTTTTTTCCCATTTAATTAAAACATCCTGCTCTCTACAGTTGTCATCATACATTACCCAATATTGTCAACAAATGCACTTTTTTCGAATTTACATTACAAAAACCACACCAACAAAAAAAAAAATTCCTAAAATCTATATAATCCGTTCTATAATAACCGTATAACAAACAAACACCTTGAAAAATGCCTAATTTTCCTCTTCGCGGCTGTTGACCCAGATCATGCGATTACACTGCTTGGAAAGCAGCCAAAATCAAAACGTAAATTAAATCGGAAAACTCGACTCGGCTCCGTTTAAAATAATGCGGTCAATGAAGGCAGGCAGCCCGGTTTTTGGCCAACAAAGGAAACCACCGATCTGGAGATCGCTCCAAGCTTGTGGTCCCTTCGATCAACGAGTTTATATGCTTGAATAATAAGGAAAATTTAAGATTGAAAAAAAATGTTTTTCATTTATATCTTGTGTTTTTGTTTGAAATATTAGTCAAAAAAATTGGGAGGTCATTGACCAAATGACCCAATGGAGGAACCCCACTGTATGACACACTATGCGCGAAGGTACAATATGCCTATTAAATCAAAACAGCTCTTTGCAATGACAGCAGTGATTAAAACGTTAAGATAAAAACGTTAATAAGTAAGGTTAACATTGATAAAGTTACGATGGTTACCTGGGGTTGTCATATGCTGTGTTTTATTTTTTTTATTTTAATTTTACTTTTTTCAGAAAACCTTTCTTAATTTAAAAATCATCAAATTAGCACAATAAGTATTTACAAAGCAGTAAAATTTTACAGTGTATTGTGTCTAAAAATATGAAAAGAATTTTTTTACGTTGTGACACCATAAGAATTAAAAAATGCAAAGTTTACGGGAAATTTTTATTTATTAAAAGTAATTTTAGTGTCATAATTTTTTTCGTTCGAAAATGCTATAGGAACATAAATAATTGTAACAGCATGTCATATATCAGTTTTATTGATATGGAAATTCAATTGTTTTTAAAAATTTAAATAATTACATATTATGTTATTAAGACAACCACGGTATGTTGTTCTTAGGCTTTAAGCTTGTGATATTATCTGTATTTAATCTGGGCGGTTTAGACCATTTTTTTTTTAAATTTTTTTCTTACTTTTTTCAGACAAGCTTACAGCAGGGACGAGGGTTTCCAGCTTACGTTCAGCTTTGGAGCTTTTACAGTTGGTGAGTCAAAGGACGTTCCTGCCTAGTCAACTTGGCCGACTATACATGTTGCACAACTTTAATACTGCCCCCCGGAAAACTTTATATTAAATCATGAATTCGACGTGCCAGAACAGGCAGAGGGTAATTGAGAAAAGTTGTTGCCGTTTAGCTATTTTAAAATATTTTTCTCAAATAATTTGGAATGGCAGTGTTGTATTTACAAAAACCTGCCCGGATTTTTTTCTAAAAATTTTACCCTTGAAGTTGTTTATGTTTCTACACTGACTTTCAAAAATATCCGAACAGTCTAGTATTTCTCAAGCGACAGAAAAAATATTAAAATTGCCATATACCATAATGTCCATATTTTAAAAAATTTTGTATTTTTCAAAAAACTTCAAAATAAGTGAAAACACGACTATATTTACAGGTTTACAGTAGAATCTCACTAATCCGCCACTCCAATAAACAGACACGTGCAATAGTCCGGGACCCCCCCCCCGTGCTTTCCTCCCCCTTCCCTACACTAAACTTTAATAAAATTAAAGATGATTTTAAACTATGTAATTATTTAAATTTTGTGAGATATGTGGTTTTGGCTATAAAAAACGGGGAAAACATGAACACAAATACATTGTTTTCCCCCTTTATGAAATTTTTTTATTTTTTTTTACTAAAAATTTTTTTCCATACAATCTAGTAATCCGAATATTCCAATAATCCATCTGGTTTTTAATGGTGCCGGATTCCAATTCTACTGTATTTGCAATTTTATTTTTAAATTAAGTTTATACTTTTTGTTTAGAGTACCATGATCATCTAGAATCTTTCCCAAATGTTTACATTATAAATAAATTAAACTGCTCATTTATAAACATTGGGGTTTTTAGTGTTAATAAAATCCAGCCCAAAGCAATTGTTCCTACATCAAACAAAAAAAAAACTGTTACCTACAAAATGAAACAGAAATTTTTTAAAGAAAAATAAAGAAAAGTATTGTAGTGTTTTATGTCTTTGGATTAGCATTAAAATATTGCATTTAGTAATGTTATGAAATTGATAGTTTCTATTTAGTTTTATTTTAAAGGGCAAAAATACTAAAATAATAAGTTTAGAGCACTCTATTAAAAATTTTAAAAATAGATAAAATTGTGTTTGTATTTTTCTAAAACTAAGAAAAGTCTGTGGAGGGGATTTTGGGATGATCATGGCACTGTAGAGAAAAAAAACTTCATTTAAAAATAAAGTTTAAAAAATAAAAATAACGTTTTAGACGTAAAATGATCTGCGAAGGTGAAAAACAAAATATACAATGTGTCCCACTTTAAAATCAAAACGGTTTTGGCGCATAACGGAAGGAAATCGCCTTTTTACTTTTGAAATTCATCCAGCAGACTTGTTGAGAATAAAAATACTGCCTTTTCCTTTTTTTAATTTAGGTAGGTGCTTCAGACAATGTTTTATTGATCATGAAGATTTTTCGTTTTCTTCGAATATTTCAGTCACATTAAAAGATTTTTTAATTTTGCTTGCGCCAAATTAAAGGTCTTCTAAGCGCGGATGAAGCACAATTTTTTTCAAACATTTTTGGCAGGAAATGTGATACCGAAAGTCGGAAATAGTTATGTATAAATAAGTGTGGTATGAGCTTTATTACAAAAACGAGTGTTAATATTGCCTCGACAAAGTCGAGACCAAGACGACAAAAATTTTTTCTACGACCAAAAATATAATAAAACATGATTTTTAATTTTTTAAAATTTTTTCACGTCATGCAAATGACACAAGGTATACTGTACTGACCTCTACCTGTTTAAATTCAAAAAATCAACCTAGTTTGTCATTACTGTAAAGGCGTTTGTGTGATGTTTCGAAAAGTTTTCTGGCTTATTTCAGACGATGTCGACGAAATACAGTTTCTCAGCCTATGGGCTTTTTTCTCAATGCTCGGAGCAGTTATCGTACAAAAAGAATTTGGATATAAACAAGTTTGCACAATTACAAGCACTCCTAAAACAAAAAGCGAAGGATATAAGCGAAAAAACATTGTCAAAAGGGAAATTGACAGTTCCTTGCCACAGCCAATAATGGAAAGTTTTTGCTTATCAGTAAGAATCTAGAGTTTTAATATTTTTAAAATATCTGCAAAAAAGACGAATTTAAAGTTTTAGTGACTTTTTGAAAACTATAGTTAAGTTTATTTTTTTCCGTCGTTCATTCCACATCCCTGTTGGCAGATTCTGGAGCAGACCTATTGACTGTCAAACGTCATGGTGGATGGAGAAGCAACAGCGTGGCTAAAGGTTATATTGATATCTTTAAGAAAAACAAAAAAATGTTACGAAAAAAATTTTGGGCGTAACCTTCAATCTGCTACAGTTCCTGTACCTCGCCCCCGGCTGAAGCAGCTAATGCCAAATCCTCAGGCATCAACCTAACAAGTTTTACAATTCAGAATATGCCTAAGGTTGTCTCTGGTGTAAATTTTACTTTTAATATTTATAATAATTAATTTTCAAATATAAATTGTATTGTGTAATAATCTTAATAAAAAAGTAATAATAATAAATGTGTCTAAAAATACTGGTTTTGACAAAATGCGTTATGTAATAAGCATTTACCGCACTAGTGCGGTCATGAACGCGCTATGGTACATTACCGCACTAGCGCGGTAATAAGACTCATTATGCGACGCCAATATGCTCAAATGAATTACATGATAATCACTTATCTTACAGGTCGTAGATAAAGCTTGTTATATGTAACAAAAATGGCGTTTCGTTAGAATAATAACCCCACCAAGTTTCGTTAATATCCATATAACAAAACAACAATTTGTAGTATTTTAAACCTAATGGTGAAATATAAACGTTTTTCAATTTTTTTGCGTTAGGATCCTATAAGCGAATGTGCGATAGGTAAAATAAATAGGTCATATCAAAAAAAAATTGACATAATTAGTCAAGACAAGGTTAATTCTGAGAGATTGTGTGGCCTATGGTCACAAGGCTGTCATGTCGTCTTATTTTAAATAAGAGCCATTTTAGTCAATAATTAATTATTTATTTTATTTTAAAATAGCCTTGTCCAGATGTTGCGAGACTACCGGCCGGACCCACCCGAAGGACCTATAGAACCGGTTTTAAGGCCACCAGATGTAAAGTTTGCCGTTGGAATGGTTATGCATCATATTCTATTCGGATATAGATGCGTTATCTTTAATTGGGACAGCGTATGCATGGCCGCACCCGATTGGCAGTGGAGAAACAATATTGAAAGTTTAAGGTTTAAGGGTAACCAACCTTTCTATAATGTTTTGGTAGAGGATGGTTCACATAGATATGTGGCACAAGGTAGGGTGTTTATATTATTTAATAATAATATAAACCATAAAGTTAGTCCCACCCAAAGCAAGGGCGTCGATAATATTTTTTCCTGGGAGGGGTAATTTTAGTATTGGAAAAAACTCTGAACACAAACCTGATAAAATATGTTACATAAACTGTTTTTTGCTGGAAAATAATCCTGTTGTTATTGAATCAAAATCATGGTGAAAGTATTTATTGATGCTAATATGTACATTTATAATGTTTGCACACATTTTTCATAAACTTAAACAGATAAAATTGTTTGTAGCACCCTCCCAAAAAAGGTTCTTAGCACTCATTTGCTATACCGAATTCAGCTGACGCCTCATGCAGAAACAACAAATTCGTCCTGAAAACCTCATTTTAGCCACTTGATACAAAAATGGATATTTATTCA